>JBBPQR010000264.1:0-13752 GCA_038092615.1 Boletus sphaerocystis | reverse complement strand
ACAGTAAGTGATCTGATTATAATTGGTGGATTTAGAGTGATGCTGATGGGTGTTACTTTACTCTCACATTCATAGAAAGTAAGTGGATTAATCATCACTTGTGGATATACACTATTTGTTCTCGTACGTATCAGAATCGTCTTGACAACATTGTACTACGACTGACCGTTGTTAAATTCCAGGCTCATTACTTCAGCCTGTTTTGTATTATCATGTATGTGATCCTGCTGCAATAAATATCAACTGATCACTGACTGGTTCAAGTTCAAGAATACTAAATCCAAGTTTATTGGGCTGATAGCATGATTACAGGGGAAAGTACTTTTTTACCTGCCCCTGTAAAGGTGATTCTTTACACTACTGACAAACATGCTTTATATTAAACTATTGTTAGACGTATGTGCTCATCTTAATCTCACAACTTGATCATTACACATGGACCGTATTCGACTCTCGTCAGAGCGGCATACAGATTCTTGAGGATAGCTTCAACAATGTTCAAATTACAACTGAGTTTCTCAAGGTACCTGGTGGTCAGCATGGGGGCAGTTGGGCTGCGTGCATCAAGGGGAAACCTATCCAGCCAGATGCATACTCCTGGAGTCAATACAAACGACCACTAATCCCCATCACTAACGAAGATGAGAATGTACATGCAATTGACTTATCTTGGCTTCCTTACTCATGGCTTCCAGGGAATTGATGGTCCTATAGAGTTTTCTGGCTCCATGCCCAGCCTCGATGATTTCACCATTCGTCTTGTTGACGGTATGCTTTCCTGAAATCTGGGGGTCTTTCTTGGGGTTCATGTTCTATTCAGATGTTAATAACCAAGCCCTGACTTTGGGGCCTCATTCGGAAGCCTTTGCACACAGACCAGGCAAATCCCACTTTCTGGGTTTGCATGTTAATCCAGGACAAATCTGGATTGCAAAGGGTCAGTTTCATTGATCCATGAAATATGTTTATTCACACGTTCCGTTCTACCATAGATTTTATCATGCAAGATATCTTAAAACATGCCGAGCCTATAGTAGAGCAATATCACCAGGCAGATCATGCATCTGATCCATCATTCGTGCTTCAGCTACCCAATGAGACCGTCACAGCAAGCAACCTCTTTGCAGTGCAAAAGTTTTTCGATAGCGAATTCCAGTTTGATGTCTTGTTTGACAGTGCAAGTTCACATAGTAGACTAGATGGCATGTGCCTTGATTGACATGTTTTCTCGTGTTGGCTTAACCCTCCAACAGCCGCCACAATTGATCTTGGTATTTCTGCACTGGTCTCATCGTTTAATGATCATTTTGAAGCTTGCTTTCCTATCTCTGACTCGTTCACTGTGTCAGACCCTGAGGTGCTCAAATCCTTTAGCAAGGTGATTACGGCTAATCTACTTGGAGGAATTGGTGCTGAGATCCAAGAGGATCAACAAGAAGCAAGGTTCACCAAGCCTCAAGCCCTGCTCACTGCTACACCTAGTCGTAGCTTCTTCCAAGGGGATTTTATTGGTAGAGTCATCTTCCATTGCTAGTGCTCTATGGCTATGTCGAGCAAAATTTCCACGTCCCCGTGCACCCTCACGCACACCACTGTGCTCAGCTGTCCTCTGCACTCGACATCCACCATTCGCTCCTGCAGGCCCCTCTCGCCTCACGTGACCATGCAAGGCTCACTCATGGACTCGCCAATCTGGAACACATCCATCTCTCAACTTGTGCCAATGTTCCTTCTCTCCTCTCTCTTGCATATTCTGGCGAGGTCGACATGGACCCAAGATGACCCCTTTTGGCATTCCTCGCATCTGCCCTTTCAGAGCATCACCCCAACTTTAGCACTTTCGGCGATAGCATCGAGGAGCATGTCAGCAACATCGGCATGACCCCTGAAACACATTTGCTTGGCGACCATGCCTCCCTTGGCATGTCCTTGTCCAACGTCCCTGGTGCAGTCAGCAATGTCAAGGCACACATCGTCTGGGTTCAGGTCCCCACTGAATATGGTGTCAAGCTCGAGTTGGTTCACCGTGTATGCATCTCCCATTCTTCTCCTTCCCTTGTCTGAGTATCGCACAGTTCGAGGTAGAGATAGAACACAACTGGTACGAAACTGCCATTATGACCTCGATACCCCATTGCATCATCAGTGTTGTTGATTGGGTGAGCGACTCACCCATGTCAATGCCAGTTGTTGTTATAGTTCAGGACCTAACGCTGCGTATTTTCACTTTCCTTCATCTTATCGGACTTAGTCGACTTTCACTTTCGCAGTCACCTGACTTACCCCTTTCCAGGTCACGTGACATTCCGCTCTTCTTCGTCATGTGACCTCACACGTGACCGTGGAACAACACGTGACTCGAGTCTAGGCCTAGTCCAGACTCTTGTCTTATCTATGATGTCACGCCTCACGGTTACCTTGCGTTTCCCTCATGTCTTCCTATCTTGTTCATTCACACACCGGCCCTCAAGTATTTAGGACTCAGACGACCTACCCTAAAGCACCTTAGTATCATATATATACCGTACCCTCTTGTCGTCTTTCCTCAGTCCTATTCACTTGTCTACTCTCCCTTGGGGGCCTGGACACTTGTTTACCACTCTACCTTCCTACCTTTGCAATTGCCGTTTCATCCTCGTTATCGGATGCTACGCCGTTACTACGTTCACATCCCTATCAATACCATCGTCGTCTCTATCATCGTCATCATTGACACCCGTGCTCAAGAAGTCGTCTCCATACAATCACTCGTCCGACCTGCATAGTTGCTGGTCGTTCTCGTTCTAGTGTCTAAGTCACCATCCGGTTTCAGTTGTGGAGGGTAAATGTGGACTTTGATCATTGGTTCACAGCCCCGATACTCTCTTCATCTTTGTGCAATCGTGTTTCATCCGTCGTTGCTCATCTGCATGCTGGTTCTGTCTCCAGATGATCACCTTCCTAATTTGGATGCCTTTGTCCCTCCTGGAACCACCTTTGACTCGGTAACTTCTGCACCCATACGGGGCACTGGAAGAAGACTGGGTAAAGCTCTCGCTGGAAAGAAAGGCACGTGCTCATATGTGATATCCTACTTGGACCGACTGATGTCTGTCCTTACAGAAGCCAAGTCTTATGCTCCCATCCAAAAGAACCCACCAGTCCCCAAATTGAACAAGGTATCTTATCTTGTTTTCCCATGGGGTGAAAACAATCCCATAGAGGCTGCGCAAAGGAAGGCTATGTGTCATGGTGCACTTGGTTCGTATGCCAGTTGTCTCCATGTCACAGTCATCTGATGTCCTTCCAGCTGGAGCTGAATACCCCTTGGCCTACAGTAGAGAGACTGTCAAAGAATTGGGTGATACCCTCGCTTCTCCTGCTGGCTGGCACACACTTCCTTGTGTTAATGACCCAACCTCTGCGAAAGACAAAACTGCCTGTAGTAAGTAATGTTTAACTCTCGACTGCTCAAGTGCATACGATTGATCTGAATCTCAAGTCAATACGTACTGGCACACCACCAAGACAATGTGAGGCAACAATGTTTTTGCGCACAAGAATTGGGAAGGCAAGAATGGTTGAATGTACAACAAGCGTCCTCTTGGTATGAATCCTTCTCTTTTCCAGAAAGTGCTAGCTCACACAAGCACTCAGCTGAAACAGATTCATTCGCATACCCTTATCCCCCTGCTCCAGCGGACAGTGAACCAGAGTCAATGGAACAGGCAAAGGCACATGTCAATGCAACCGTAACGCAGCTGTTTTACACCAGCAACATGGTTCATGATCTCTTCTATCAGCAAGTAAAGCCACCCAAGTTCTACCTGTTTGTGCCAAACCCGTATCAGTTACGGCTTCACCGAAGTCACCGGCAACTTCCAGTAGTTCAACTTTGAGAGAGGTGGTGAAGAAGGCGACGCTGTGATTGCAAATGCACAGGACGGAAGTGGATTCAACAATGCCAACTTTATGACCCCCCCTGACGGACAGAATGGGTTCGTGCATGTTGATGCATGTCCTCTATTGTATCTTCGCTGACCTCACTGATATGCAGCTGTTGCCGAATGTACCTCTGGAATACCGATTCCCCCTATCCCGATGGTGACATGGAGGCTGGCATTGTTATCGGACGAGCTACGATACTTGCGATTACACTCGGACTCACTTACAAACAGTTTACTACAGACGATCTTATCTTATCTTATCAGATAATGTCACGTGACCATCCGGTTATCTGCTAGATCTTATCTATTACTTACCCTTAGGAGAGTCACGTGATACTGGCACATGACATGCTGACATAGCGGTCTAGGTCGACGACGTCATAGTCTAGACAATGATGTCATCATGACATCATACCTCATGTCCACTGCATGGACTCCTTCTATACTGGCCCTAGAGTACCTATCTCACACCTGCCCTAAAGGCATCCTTACATATATATACCGTACCCTGTACTCTAGATATCCCCCAGTCTATTCACTTGATTCTTACCTGATTCCCTACATCTGAACCACCTGGGCATCACAGTGGAGGGCTATTCCCTCTTTGCCAGTTATGCCACTGTAAAAGGCTCTCTACGATGTCTACACGACTCCTCCATTATCGACTTCACCATCGCCCTCGATGGGCTCGCCATTATTTAAGGTTGAAGTGATGCTCCGCAACAGGCATCGTCATACATGAACTGTCTCATGGCCTGTCTACTCGTCTTATGGGTGGCCCCAAGAATTCTGGGTGTCTTGGCTGGGGTGAGGCCGGCGGCATGGGTGAAGGCTAGGAAGGTTCATCTGAATGTGCTGCGTTTTACTGCAGGCAGCTAACAGTTTGTAGACTTTATTGCCACCTCAGTCCGTTCCACCTCGACATACTCGGACTACCCAATGGGTGCCTGGGCCGCCAACCGCACGGGTGGTATCCGTAACTACCCATACTCTACTGACACCACGATCAATCCATCGACCTATAAGACCCTCGACAAGCCAGGGTACTGGGGTGTCCACGCTATTGGTGAAGTCTGGGCTGAAATGCTCTAGGTTGTTCAGCAGCAGTTCATTGCTAAACATGGTTTCTCAGAGACACTTTTCCCCCCTGTTCCTGATGCCGATGGGACACTCCCACCCAATGACTTTTACCGACCACAGACTTTCAACATGCTCACTGGCTCACTGAACCCTCTTGTTCCCAAGCACAGTAACACGCTGTTGATGCAACTTGTGTTGAATGGCATGAAGTTGCAACCTTGCTTCCAGAGCTTCTTTGATGCCAGAGATGCAATCATTGAGGCTGACAAGATTCTGACTAATGGTGAGAACTTGTGCAACATTTGGGAAGGGTTCGCGGAGAGGGGGATAGGTCAAGATGCCAAGGTCGTCAGCAATACACCATGGGGTGGAGGAATCTGCACGAATGTAAGTTATCTCACGTCGTTTTGTTAACTTTCGATTAATGTCGCTGCAATAGGGCGCCAGAGTTCCATCTCAGTGTCGTGCCAGTTAGTCAGAGCCCGAGCCAAAGCCAGAGCCAAAGCCTACGCCAGGTGATCCTGATGACTATAACATTTTCCCCTGGTGCTTTTTCAAGGATCGTATCGGCAAGTGGGTTCCAAGGTTGCCTTGGGGCCACAACTATTACTATTAATTGCACACGTGGAAACACAAGGATGATTGAACAACTACCCACATACGATACCATTAGATGACTTGGATTTAAAGGTGGAAATTCTCTGCACGGTAGGCATGATCAGTCGTAGATTTTGTTGTCCCTTGCCCTCCATATAATGTCCTCTGTTAGCTGTCTCGCTTTCATCTTGGCTTGATTCTAATGATTAATATGTGCTAGTTATACTGTTCATGATTATCAATGTAAATCAACTCTGGTATATCCAATGTCAAAGGCATCAAAACACAGCGTCTGTCCAAATGGTATTCACTAGTACTATGGGAAGTTGGACAAGTCTTCCATAGATAATGACAAAGAACACGGTGGTCAGATGATCCTTTGGATAGTCGCTTAACGTTGACCAGGATGTATCTGGGTCTGACTACTGTCACCCTGGCCTTGGTTGGCCTTATGGCACATGCCCACATTCACTCAGCTCCACACAACAACCGTAGAAAGACACTCGGGTTCGGACCTGACCTGCCACATGCCCGCTTCGAGTCTGCCGATGTCGGACTTGCTGCCGTTGACCCCACCAAGGATGTCTACACCATCGCCCACGACTTTCTGAGCCAATATGACGACCACCATGCTGGCTGTGCATACGTCATTCGTTCCGACTCGTACACAGACCACGCTACGGGGGTGACCCATGTCTATGCCCGCCAGGTCATTGGTGGCATCGAGGTGGCCAACACACACATCAACCTGAACATCAAGGATGGCAGGGTGCTCAGTTTTGGTGATTCTGTACGTGTACTGCTGACTCTCTGTCCTGTTCTTGCTGATCATTTGCAGTTCTTCCCTGCGGAACGTGATCCTCTGGTTTCTGTGCACCCCCACGAGGATTACTGTGCTCAGCTATCTTCTGTGCTCAATGCCCAGTCTACTCTTGCCTCACGTGATTGTGTGAGGGTTACTCACGAACTCGTTGATTTCCATTTGTTAAACTGTGCCAATGTCACCTCCCCCGAGGATCCTTTTGGCATTCCTTGCATCTGTCCTACCAGAGGACCACACCGACTTTAGCACTCTCGGCGATAAGGTCGAGGAGTACGTGAACAACATGGTCATGACCCCAGAAACACATCTTCTTGGCGAGCATGCCTCCCTCGGTATGTCCTTGTCCAACGTTCCCGATGCAGTCAGCGATGTCAAGGCACACATCGTTTGGGTTCAGGTCCCCACTGAACATGGCGTCAAGCTCAAGTTGGCTCACCGTGTACGTCCACCCTGCTTTCATCCACCTCTTGGGTTGACCTGCGGTGCGTCCAGTTTGAGGTGGAGATGGAATACAATTGGTATGAGACCACTGTCACGATGTTGGTGCCCCATCGGATTGTTAGTGTCATGGATTGGGTGAGCGATTCTCCGATGCTGGTGCCGGTCGGTGAGGGTAAGTGAGGACTTGATTGTGGTCCGCAGTCGTGAGAGACTGATTGTGAATGTGTCTTTGGAATACTCTCTTAAATGCAGCTGATCACACACCGAACCTGGGTGCTTCCGTTCCTCCTGTGACAATCTCTTACTCAATCGCTTCTGACCCTGTGCGGGCAATGGGACGCAGACCGGGTAGGGCTGTCTTTGAAAAGCAAGGCAAGTGCATATATACTGTCCACCATCATTTTGTCTATCAGCTGACCTGCATCTCTGTTCAAAGATATTCTGCGCCCCCCAGAGTTGAATAAGGCATCTTATCTTGTTTTTCTGTGGGGTACAAACAACCCCTTGGATGCTGTGCAGAAAAAGGCTGCAAAGCTTGGTAAACCCGGTATATGTGTTGATCGTTTCCAAACGTTTCTTTGACTCAAGACGATTTTTAGCTGGTGCTGCGTATCCTCTGTCGTATGGGAGAGAGATCGTCGAAAAATTGAGGGATACCCATGTGTCTCCGCTGGGCTGGCACACTCTCCCATTTTCTCATGACCCTCTCAGTAGTGGAGAAGAATAAACCTTGTTTGGCAAGGAAGGCGGTTCGCACTGGCGGATGACCGAGACGACGTGGGGCAACAACGTTTTCGCGCATGGAAATTAGGCAGGTAAGGATGATTGGATGTATAATGAGCGTCCGCCAGGTGCCGATCACCCTCTCTTCTGGTGTCTAGTGTCTACGAGTTAATGCCAATCCTCAGCAGATGCAAATGGGATGTTTTCACACCCTTATTCCCCGGAGCCAGCACATACTGCACACGAATCATTGGAACAGGCAAGAGGATATATCAATGTGAGTGTAACCCAGTTGTTTTATACCAGCAATATGTTGCACGATCTTTTTTACTGGTAAGTAGGCTCGCCTTGTGTTATGCTCGGTATAAACAAGGTATTTTAGATATGGTTTTACGGAGGCTGCTGGCAATTTTCAGCAGTACACTTTTGGGAGGCATGGTGAAGAAGGGGATGCTGTTATTACAGATGCTCAGGATGGCAATATATGCAACAATGCGATGTTCGCGAGTCCCCCCAACAGACAGCATGGATATGTACAACTTCATGTTGGGCGCCTTTGATGCATTAACGTCTGCTCTACCCAGTCGTTGTCGTATGGGTCTTTGGGATACTAGTTCGCCCTACACGGATGGGTCCATGGCAACAGATATTGTCATTCACAAACTGTCTCATGGACTTTTCTCCCGTCTAACGGGTGGATCCAAGAATGCTGGATGTCTTGGCTGGGGAGAGTCTGGTGGCATGGGTGAAGGGTGGGGAGGTCCGTTATGAAGATCTGTCTGTGCTGTTAACTAACACCATTGTTAGACTTGATCACTATCACTGTCTGCTCTACATCCATTTATTCAGACTATGCTGTGGCTGCCTGGGCCACCAATACTGAAAATGGTGCCCGCCGGTATCCCTACTCCTCTGATGTGTCCGTGAACCCATTAACATATGAGATGCTTGACTCATCAGGGGTACATGCGATTGGCGAGGCTTGGGCCGAGATGCTTTGGGTTATCCAGCAGCGATTGATCGCCAAGCATGGTTTTTTGGACACACTCTTCCCCCCTGTTCCTAATGTTGATGGCACGCTTCTGCCCAACAACTTTTACCGACCACAGACTCACGATTCACTTACTGGTTTACTGAACCCTCTCGTCCCTAGACATGGCAACACATTGCTACTGCAACTCGCGATCAATGGCATGAAGCTGTAACCTTGTTTTCCCAGTTTCTTTGGTGCTAGAGATGCGATCATCAAGGCCAACGAGGTATTGACCGATGGTGAGAACATGTGTGATATCTGGAAAGGGTTTGCGGAGAGGGGGTTGGGTGTTGACGCTACGGTTTCTCGTGGGGGTCGGGGAGAGTGCATCAATGTAAGTCGTTGGACAGAAGTATGCGTGGGATGGATGCTGATGGCTGTTATCAGGGTTTCAAAGTTCCAGCTCGATGCCCCAACGATGATGCGCCTTCTTTGCTCTGGTCCTGGTTCGTGAATTGGATTCTAAAGCTACCTTGGGGCTACAACTATGATTACTGATCATGCAAGCGTATTCAATACCTTGAGATTCACCCATGCTACTTTCTCTCTGCTCTCCTTGCTCTCATTGTCACACATCTGGTTATTAGATATGTTAGTGTTTTTCTTGGTAGTGCTGAATGATACAAGTTGCGATTTATCCCATCTAGGGACATGGCATCGCCTCGCAGCCCCACCTAACCCCATTTAAAGGGATGAAGGTTTTCATCTGCTTCACATTGGGCAGTGGGATAATGACCTCTGCCTCGAGATCCTCAAGGACTGGATAGATCTCATTGATGAAAATGGCTGGGTTGCTCAAGGACAAATTCTCGGTGATGAAGCCTGCAGCTGTGTTCCACCCGAGTTTCACACACAAGTACCTATGTTCGCCAATCCACCAACGCTTACTATGGTGGTTACAGATTTTATTGTACGTCTTACGGCGCAGAACAATGGCCCTTCTGCTGTAGACCTAGGCATGGATTTTGCAATGGGTGCTGAGCAAGTTCCACTCATTGGATATGATAATAGTCAGTCAGGATTTGGTAGTAGCGGTCAGTCAGGATTTGGTAATAGTCAGTTGGCATTTGGTAGTAACAGTCAGTTGGAATATGGTAATGGTCAGTTGGGGTTTAGTTACGGTCAGTTGGGCTTTGGTAATAGTCAGTCAGGGTCACTCGGTACACCTAACTGATCTCTAATAACATATCTTTCCAGACACTTTGTAGTAATAACACACTGGTTATTTGAATATTCCATTTTCCAGATTACTGGTGTCAGGCACTACTATTTCGAGTTGGCAAACACGACCCATTATCAACACATTAGGGCATCGTGATAGAACTAAGGGGTGAAAATCTAATTAACATAACACGTTATGGAGAGAAAATCAGATGCACTGTAAGTATGCATCCTTCACTGAAACTGCGTAAGTAGTTGGGATATTATAACCTCCTCTCCCCTCGAGAACATATGCTGCTCTGGGTCAGACATAAACTGCTTGTACTTGGTTAGGGTATTAATCGAAAAAAGTATTCAAGAACTACCCTTACAATAGGCATCACTTTTGGAAGGGTGGTCGATTCTAAGTCAGCTTCCTTTTGCACGGTGTATCTGGTATGGTAGACGACCATTCCACATAGGGCCATAAGAGACCTTTTGTATAGCTCTAGATGCTGTTGTTTAGTCAGATATTAGGTTAGGTGGAATAAACTTACTTCGGTGGTTGGAAATAATTGGCAGCGCTAGAACCAAGCGGCAAAGCATTTCGAGTGTCCCTCTATGCAACTGGTTTGTCACAAAACTTCCCGACTTTGCATCAATGGACCGGGAGACCTCTGTCAGGTGCATGCAGTTGAGATTAAACAGACTTCCACCCCTGCAGAACCCAGCTATGGGGGTATACACAGAATGTAATTGGCCAGGCAGCATTATGCTTGCTCAAAAATAAGTAGAAGTTTACTTATGGTTGAACAACTTACACACAATCACCTGGATTCAGGTGGGCGACTTCAAAATAAAACTTATGACTTAGGTTGGATAAGAATTTGTCAGGGTCAGTGATTTGGAGCAATAAGTCAGAGAGGTCTTCTCTTTTCAACCCCTCGTTTTTTGGAAAAATCACAACCCAATTTTTAATGCCTGAATAAGGGATAATGAAGGTAAGCATCCCTTCAGCATCGTGGTGAGGGTATGTCTGTATCCCTGCATGGTGCGCCAGACCCCACGAGCGCATGGTCCATATGTCACCTGATATTCGCACATGGTCCACTAGGGAAACCATGTGTGTTTGATTCCATCCAACACATAGCCCATCATCCAGTTTTCTAGAAACATATCAGTGAAGGAAAACTGTATTTTAGGGTCGCTTACTCGAAGGGGTGGGGTGCTGCCAACTGGGAAAGAGGGAAATCAAGAGCGACCCTTACCTGGCTAGGGTCATTGATTCCTACGAGAAACTCTTGTACCATCGCATAAACCCCAGGGTTGCTAAAATCCTGTGCTCTCTTCTTCATGTCTGGAAACAACTAGTATTAAAATACTTGTTAAAGTTGACTGGGAAAAAACATACCATAGACAAAGATCTTATGACTCCCAAAACACGAGAACGCCTCTTGCATACCTTCCTTGTTAAATTTAAACCCATGTATGCTCTCCAGTTCCCTTACAACAACCATCTTGTTTTCAGAGAGCATGTCTCGAGCGGCGTTCAGCAGATCCCACAGGTGGATGTTCTTGTCCAAGTAACGTATGACATTGCTGGAAGAGTGTGATTTGGGAACCTTGGCCAGATCCCTAACATAAGTTGCATCGTTCTTGAGGATGTTTTCTACTGAGTTCTTTGTTTGACGCGGAGCGTAAGGTAATATAGTGATTTGACCACTATTCCACCTTACGGTTTCCGCCCTTGCGTCAACCTGAATTCCGAGTATTGGGGTTGCAACATCTGTGTCTGGTGGTGGAGTTCATAGTGGGGTCATTAGCCTTAAAAGTGAGTGAGCGCGATAGTCGCTTCCAGATATTATGCTAGCCTGCGATGGAACAGGGGAGTTGGGGAATGCAGGGGTGATGTCGGCACTAGTATATTGAGGCGAGAGCAACCACTGGCTAGAAGGGGGGTGAGAGGGCCCAGGTATGTGTTGTTGGTCAAGGGTGTCTTGAATGCCCGTTGCTGGGATACTCTTAGCCAAGCGAGACTTCTCTCTGAGGAAAATCGTTATAGGTGCATGGCAAAAGAGAAAAAAGGAACTTACCTGGATCTTTGCTTGTACTCCCTATTCCGAACCTTAAGTTCCTCTCTTTCTTTGTCAGTCCTGTAAGCTATGTGGTTAATGTAAATATAGTTAAAAAAACGCGCATACATTAAAAGGGTTTTCACCCTCTTATTTATCCTGGCTTGGGTTATCATTCTCGTATGCTATAGTACTGTCAGCAACCAGTGCCACTGGAAAGCGGAAACAAATACCTCTTGAGGGGTCATATCCACCTTGCATTTCGTCATTTTTTTTCTGGTTATGGCTTCCAGGAGTTTGATAATAAAGGAAATAAACAGGCCCGGTAGAAGTTGTTAAAGGAGACGGTTTGTTGTTGGAAAATGTTGCAAGTAGTGTGTACCTTTGTAGATGGGTACATGTGGTCAGGGGGAGTTAGGTTAGATTTGACATGACGCGTCAAGCGTTTGAAGCACATGATCTTGTTCAATACAACCTGGGGTAGCTCCGCCATGCGAAGGGGTCGTACTACAACCTGACTGATATGTACTACTACAACCTAACTGACATGTACTACTACAACCTGACTGACACATACTACAGCCTGACTGACACATACTACAATCTGACTGATACGTACTACTACAACCTGACTGACACGTACTACAGCCTGACTGACACTTACTACAATCTGACTGATACGTACTACTACAACCTGACTGACATGTACTACAACCTGACTGACACGTACTACTACAACCTGACTGACATGTACTACTACAACCTGACTGACACGTACTACTATGGCAGATTGGTCGTGCGCAGGGGCCGAGCGGGGTTGTTAACGGGTGCGACCCCTTCGTATGGCAGAGCTACCTGAAACTCTGCTGGTCAACAACCACTACTCAAGGACACTGCGAAGAACAAGATCGACTTCTTGCCAGTTGAGGGAGGATGTAAGTGGGGTGTGGACCGGGAACCAACAGAAATCCTTGCAGATCATGTCTTCTAACTCATGCCACAGGGCAACAGTATCAATGTTTTGCTGAGTCTCACTCGAGTTACTGACACATCTCTCCCTCTCAGATCTGGTTGAAGCCCTGTAGCTGGAACATACCCTGGGTTCGAGTTTCGAGTCTGCTAGTGGGTTTTCCAACGTTGTACTAGTAACAGACCGTGGAACATATGGAGTAGTCACCAGAAGCGTGCTGAGTTCGATTAAGCATGAGATAAGTCCAAAAAAGATTTTGGCCTTCTTCCTGATGCACGACAGTCAGTGGAGTATCTTGTTTGCAAAGGTCCGTTTTTAAGCTTGCTTCATCAATTCAAGATCTGAGTTCAACGTTCTAGAGAGCACTTCGGCCATGACGGACGGCTAGAAAGGATTGTTTCTGAGAACTACTATGTGATCTTGCAAGAGGGTAGGCCACTACTACACAGCTTCCGCATACAACTCACATGTCAAAGATGTTGCATGCTTACAAACCATCTGGCAAGTCTTCCACTCTCATTTGAGCACCCTCGTTGAACCATGATCATACTAATTATGCACTTTATGGGGAAACAGTGACTCGTCAATATGACTAACGGATATTGACAAAGTGGCTCACACGGCATGGAAGGAAGATAACCTGGAAGATACTGAAGAGATATTGTCACAACAAGTCATCTGTGGCATGGGCTCTGATCACTCCACATTTGCCAATCGAGCGCTCATTCGAGCATGCTTACACAATTGGGATGCAGCACTGAGGGATGCCAAAACGGTCAGTTTTGTATCCTTTCTTCATGATACTCTCTGACTCCATCAGGCACAGTTGAACAACATCCAGCCATCAGTGGTTGCTCACGTTGCGAAATGGTTTGTACTGTTCGGGCAGGAAAAGTATGAATCTGCAATCCATGCCTTTGACGTTACTCTTCGACAACGTGACATCC
>JBBPQR010000263.1:0-13754 GCA_038092615.1 Boletus sphaerocystis | reverse complement strand
CAATGGATGCCGCTGAGAGCCGAGAAGAAGTAGGACGGCGGCCAAGCGTCTTTCGCTTCATGGAATTCGAGGACCGAGTGCTGCAAACCGCATCCTCGCCCTCTACTATCGCCTCGGCCACCCTCTCCAGACGGTCGACCTTGCCAAATCGTTTTGGAAAGACAATGTGATGAAAAGCTGCGCCGAAACTCTTCATAGAGTGCTTGGAGCCCCCAGGCCAGTTGGGGTCATTGTTCTCCTGAGGACTGGTCAGATGAAGGAAGGGGGGGAGAATGGGTGGGGGGATTGAACGAGAAGACGAAGAGCCAGCTGTTTCATACGACATCTCTGTAGGAACTTTGCTTACTCCCACAGACGAGAAAGCACTAGTAGTTGACTGGCGCAAGAGAGACAAACACGCCAAGGTACTGCACGTATTCTCGGACTCAGGGAAGCGATGTTGCAGCAGCTGCCAAGATGCCAGGGTAAATTTGGACACCTTGTAACCTAGAAACGCTCAGAGGCGGGAAACCGCCTGAGAACTTTTGGAGGTGCGCGGCGGTATGCTCCTATTCATATTACTTCCATGAACTCGAGGATAACACACCTGATGAGGCGGCCATTCACAGAACAATTACAGGTTGCGGGACACCGTCCCGTGGTTGGTCATGGACGTCGAATTCCGATGCAGTCTCAGGTCTTTTGTCGCACCTGTGAACAACATATGTCATACGGATTAGATCGCGAGTTTATTTTTGATGGGGTAAGAGTGACGTGATGACACAGGTACAAGGTACGTACTTGTAGTGTCTATAGATAAATACGAGCTAGTATCATGGCCTCAAGTCCGGTAACCAACATTTGGTTCCTTTTTCAAGGAGTTGTTACCTTGACCATGGCACGAAGACTTGCCAGCAATGACCGTCATGCGCAGATCGGAAGGTAGTTTCACCAGCGAAACGCGCTTCGCCGCTCGCGTTTTGTTCCATTCTTCTGCCTGTTCCTCTGGCAAGTTGGGAACTACAGGTCGCTTCTCGTGCAAGGATATGTCTGGTAACGACTGGTTGGTGGTGGATAACGATAGATATGATGTTTCGTCAGGAGATGGATAACAGCTCATCGAAATATCTCCTTGTGTGGCCGGCGAATCGGTTGTGGCAGGTCGCCCCCAAAGTGAGGGTGCGGTAAATGCTTCACCCGACGATGGCCAATCAGGACCAAAGTCCAGTGTAGAACGGAATGTTTCATAGGTGGATGAATCGAGGGACTGCGAGCCTGCCGGAAAGGTTTCTTCCTGAAACGAGCCATTGCGTTGATGTTCCTGAGTAGAGATTGACGACTGCGACATATATTCGGAGTATCGTTGCTGCAACGTTTCTGTTGCAGCTTGCAAAGCCAGCGAAGTTGCCTGTTTGAAGCTCCTCTCCTCAGCAGCGAGGTCATTGAGAAGAATGTTACGATGACAGATGAGCTTGGTGACGTCCAAGCGCATTGCTTGTACCTTCTTGGACATGGTCTGTATAGTATCCTGCAAACGATCTCGGGTTGATTTCTGGAATGGTGCCAAAATCGCAATATTTCTCGCGATGTGCATACTGGAATCGATTTGTGCATTGGCGGCGCAAATGCGATTCTCCAGATCTTCCACTCGAGTATGGATCATATGGGATCTAGAAGCAAGACGGGGAGGTTCTGACCCGACCGGGTATGCCTTTTCCACGTCCGAAAGATCTCCGGCACTGATGCGTGCAGCGGCCAATTCTGCCTTTACCGTGTCAAATGTCTCTTTGAATTGTGACGCTCCTTCGACCTCGGGTGCGGATACGCCCGCGGATTCACACTGGCAACTATCCATATCCACAGAGTACCCATTGCGTGGCTTGCCAGGAAGTTCATGCATTGGTGCAGGATGATCATGGTGATTCCATATTAACATTCTTGGTTGACCCACATTTGAAAGCCGCAAATCATGAAGATGTGACGCGGCAGCAGCTGCTCCGGTGAGCTCGAGAACTTTGCCTGTCATCCCGAGTGATCGCATGTGTAGGCCTGTGGTTTTGAAGGCACTCGCATAATTAATACGAGATATCCATTCATTCATCTCCTTTTCCTCGGTTGTCTGGAGAAGAATATGACGTCCATCACGGGTGGTAAGACGAAAAGTATTCAAGTGCTGTGGCATGGACAGGTGAAGACTAGATATTTGTAACGCGAACTGGCTCACCTTGCTATAGGACCGATCAAAAACTGCCAACACATCATTTAAGGAGATAGTTTCATCGGGCTTAAATGATGTTGACGGTATAGGGGGTTTCCTTGGTGGTTCATTCCATGAAAGTAGCGTTGTTGGCCATGATAAATTACGGAAAAGAAGAAGTTGAGATCTTGTAAGCGCGACGCTGTATGGTCGCCACTTGCGATTCAATGGCTTTTTCCCTCCTTCCAACAGATCATCCTTGCGATTGAGTATAGCTACCTTGGTGAGCCTGATGGTCCATGTTTCAGAAACAGGTACCATCTCAGGTACACCGCCAAGGCCGTTGACAGACGGACTTGGAATGCCCCCAACACTCAGGCCAAAGAATGGAGTCGTCGACCGCACGTCCACCGATGCTATTTGTACCACGTGGCCCTTGGCAAAATCCAAGAGGATCTCGTCATAGTCCCAAGAAGTACCGGTACCATCCCATCGAAATGGGCTCTCAAGTGAAATTTGGCCTTCGACGTCAACACGAAGCTGATCTAGCAAATTCTAAGAGGACATCTGAGGGAAATCGATAAGAATGGTGCAAGGTGCTCACATTCGTAATGAGATAGTAAGGATCGATCTTTGGTCTGCTCAGTAATGTATTCCCACTCTGTACCATTGGACTTGGAAGCCCAGATGACGTCGAGGGTCTTGTAACGTTTCCTTCGATGTTTCCTTCGGGGTCCAGGGGGTCTTCTATAAAGATGAACGGTGCAAATACGATATTGTCGTAGAAGCACTGAGGGACTATCATGAATGTCCTACTGTGATGCCAACAAGGTTTTACATACATCAAGAACTTCAGGAATCAAGCCCGGGAGCGTTGTATTCCTCATATAATCCGCCTTAGACATCTTCCGTCTGTTTGACTTGTTGAAAGCATCAGTGTGCAACATGATCAGACTGAAAGCTAATATATACGGGTGATCTGAATAGTGTATCACCATCGTTATCGTCAATTTGCACGTAGGGTAAGTATGGCGCACCTCTAGAAGTGAATAGGCCAGGGTTACACGAAAGATACCTATTCGCAAATGCTTGAATCACTCTATCAATTTGCTGTGTCTCCCGCGGTAGACCAACATCCATTAACAGTCTACGCAATGCAACGTCCAGAGGGTCTGCATGAAATTCGAACCGTTCGATAAATAACTTGAGGGAATCAGTATAGATACCGTCTCCGCTGCAGAAAACAGTTAGAACGAATAGAGACTCGTCCAGCGTAATCTTACGCAGATGCCAGCACACCAAGTATTTCAGCCTTGGAGACAAGGGACACCATTCTATTGACGAAGGTCTCAGAAGATTCAGACGCACGGGGTTTCAAAACATCGGGTGGGATCTGGGATAGAGAAGGCCGAGGAGAGCGAGAGGTTGGAGACACCGCGACTCTATTGGCGAAAAAAGTACCATTTTTAGTGGCTGGTGATGGTGATGAGAATAAATTAACCGAAAGTCGATGCAAAAGCGGTGGATTAGTTGAGGAGCGAGGTCGGAGGTTAGTTGGACCATTTTTGGATCGTGATGTGGTATTGGCAACAAATGGTTCATGTTCTGAACGAGGAAGCGTGGAGTGTTGTGATAAAGCAAATAGGGAGCGTGAACGCGGAGGGGTCGCTGAACCGGCGGTAGTTGGACGTCGCGGAGGCAAGCGATGTGAAGCAAGAAAGTGTGGATTGGTGACTAGAGGTCGAACATCAGTTCTATCTGGGGAAACCGGGTTTTGCGGCAAACTAGGAATGTTGGCGCGCGCTATCGATGGATGACGAACAGCGCGTTCTGAATGGCGCCTAGAAAGTCTTGCACCACTAGAATTGCTACGTGATCTGGCGAGCGAGTCTGGAGGAACAGTAAAGTCCACCTGGAGCGGGGACGTGGGGTTTAAAACTGGGAGCGAGGATGACTCGGGCGGCACGGCGAGATGTTGCGGGGATGATGTCGAAAATTTGCGTGACCAGAAAGAAGACTTTCGTACCAGGGGTGTGGAAGGAGGTTTTCCACCTGCAGGCGAAGCTGAGGGTCGTTTCCCTGTCATGAGCACTTGTGTCATTGAGACACCTCTGGTACGCTTTTGCTCATTTGACGAGGACTGCTCTGGTCGCAGCGAATACGTGCTCTTACTCTTTCGCAGGACGTTCTCGGTACTACTGTTCGGAGAGGATGTAAACGCAACAGAGTTCATCTGAGAGGAAGGGGATATCATGGGTGTGTTATGGTAGACATCCAGATAAAAGGTGGGTTGCGGAGGAGTGTCCGACGCATGCTGAATAGAGATAGACACCGGGGTATCGTTCTGTTGGGCGCTCGGATCATGACTAGTGGTGTCTGCATCGGTCTGCGGGGATGGAGTTGGGGGAAGATCCTTCTCAAGCAACAGTCTACGCATATTGCGTAGATCCGCACTATGCTCATGTGCGTGGGGTACACCTGCAAGACCTTTGCGCACTGAGGAGGACACGGGAAGTATGCGGCGTGTCCAATGTGGTAGGGAGAAGAAGTGGAGGCCACCGCCGGAGGTATTGTCCCTGCTGTCTGGAACGGGCACGGGGAGCGTCTGCTCGGCGGGCGATGGTGCTGGTGTGGGACTTGGGACAGGGCCGGAGGGGTCAGGACGGGGCTGTCTGTTTCCCAAACCAAGCATACCGACCATGACGACGAAGACGGTGCTCACTGTCCACGCCGCTGCTGGTTAATGGAGGTCGAGCAGAGACGGATGACGGTCGTTGTTGAAGCAGCTTAACTAAGCCACGAGCAGTAATAACTACGTTAATGATCCCACATCTTTTCGACCTCGTTCGATATCTCTGCGTCTCCGCTGCAACGTTTCGCGCTGCGGATAGTGTCAGAAGATGAGATGCGATGGATCTGATGATCCAGACGAACCTCTGCCGCTCGTCTTTTCTCTCCATACTTCATTCGCTCGTAGAGTTTCCGCTTCTTGTTACTGAGCAGCATCTTACCCATGTCTTCCTCTTCTCCATCGACAGGCCTCTCTTTCGCCCCCTTCTTCTGCAATCTCCGCACTTCTTTTTCGAAGGTGCCGTATTCCATACCCGCAGCCTCAGCTGCCAGTTCCACAGCACGCAGATTCTCTGCGTCGTCAGCATTGCTGATGCGCACAGTCTCAACATCTTCCTCCCCGATTCGCTCCGAGACCTCTTCATCCCCACTGTCGGGTACCTCCTCCGAGCGGGATAGACTCACAGTCGGGTCGTATACGCCAGCTTTGTCGTCGAACGGAGACAAATGAGGAGGAAGCGTAGCGCCTTGTAAATAACGATCCTCAAGAAGGATCTTTCCTGCATTGATGCAGTCTACAACCCATTGCGGCTGGACATATTTTCGTCTTCGTCGCCATTCTTTCTCATCTGCCAGCTCATTGGCCTTGGTAGCCATTGGTCGGTCGATGATGACATGAGTGATGGAATCATCTGATTCTGTGATGGGGGATCCACTTCCCGATGATGTTGGCCAACCAACTCGACCACCAAACGACCTTATCAAAAATTCAAAAACGGGTCGGGACGTTTCGCGTGACAGGAAGAATGTATATGGCGAAAATAACGATGTCGATGTGGATTTGCGTGTCTCAGACAATGACTGCAGTGTAGGGAGCGATTCTGTCGCATCTACCCCAGCAGGAGGGTGAACGACAAATCCTTCGTTAACCTCGGTCGACTTGGTGATGAAATCCCCGGAGTCGATGTCGACATCCACGTTGACAGGTGATGGGTCTGCAGCGATGGTTTTGATTGCTTGCCGAACCTCCTTCGTTGAAGCCGTCTTTCCAATGTTTTCAGGTCTGGGGATAGGTACGATATTTTTCTCCGCTGTCTGGACACGGAATGCGCCTATTCCAGCACCGGCTTCGTCTCGGGTGGCGTCCAAGGGAGGCGGGTAGACAAGCCCAGCATCCGTATAGAGCTTAAAAAACACAAAGCCGAGCAACGTTTGATAGAGTTCCAGGAATGTCAACATGACTCGGACATCAACGTCAGATGGTATCTGTGAATGAAGTCGTTAGTACCCCAGACAGTGCAAAACTGAGAAAAAGTGCTACGTTCTGCGTAAACTGATAGGGTACGAGCCAAGTGACATCCTGATCCATGACTTCTGCCTGGTAGTATATTCCTTTGATGGAGAGGAAGACCTTCCTGAGCGAACGGGAATGCATGATGTAGAGTTGCCACTCGACAGCCAGACGAGAACAGTTGGCAATCAACGGTGGCGACACGCGGTCGTTGGAAGGTAGCGAGGCAAAAAGAAATATCATACAAAGCGCATCATCGATGTCCCGTACGGAATCGATGAAGGTCGGGTATCTGATAATCACATGAGTTGCGCGCCCAAAGGAGTGGAGGGGCGTGTTATACCTTTCCTTTATGATGTGATCCAGTCGGTAAGTTGGCTTATTGTCCTCGAGGTTCTTCGCGATACTCCATTCACCACGGCCAAGGGCTCGCGAGATCTTCTTTGCGAACGCCTTGTGTTCTCTGAGCTTGGTCAAGACCGGCTCGTGAGCAAGATAGGCAATGTCTTTTGTGTAGTAAAAGGACGTCGGGGCGGTCGACCCTTTGTTGGCTTTCTTCCTGCTTCGGGGCTCACGCGGAAATATGCCTGTTGTATGTTATGACTAGGATGAGACACGACGCAGAAAAAGCACCTTTGAGGATACACAGGCGCCGGAAGTCGGCCAAGGAACACTGTAATTTCTTGACGGCAGCTGAGCGGGTCATGTAGGCCTTGGCCGCACCAGCCTTGGCCTTTTGTTTGAGACGAGCCATGGTGTAGCAGTAAGAAGCGTTTGTTTGCGCGGTGTCAACAACGCCTCCTCCTCCACCAACGACGACAAGGATGAGGTGAGTGGATCGATAGCGCTCGGAATGTCGTGCTCAGCTGCTCGCATGCCAGTCAGTACGTTCATGTCCCCAAATCCGAGCTGGACGAGGCTCAGCTGCGCCAGCTGGAGGAGCATGAGATCAGCCAGGGACCCTTGTCAGTTCTGCAGCAAGCCGTTCGCAACCACGCCCAAGTCCTTATCGCCCTCCGGAACAACAAAAAATTGCTTGCACGCGTCAAAGCCTTTGACCGACACAGTAACATGGTTGGTCACCTTTGCTGCCTTATCTGTACTCCACCTAACATCGGATCGCTGCTCAGGTGCTCGAGAATGTGAAAGAGGTAGGTCTGCCCGATCTCATGTCACACCCTCCTTGACGGCGTCTCGAGATGTGGACCGAGACACCAAAGGGTAAGAATAAGAAACCAGTCAACAAGGACCGCTTTATCAGTAAAATGTTCCTGCGGTATGTGTTCGTCGCTGTCGTCATACTATAATCTGATCGTCGACAGCGGAGACTCTGTCATTCTCAGTACGTTTGTGGTGTTCCTTGCCGGCCTTGGATGCTCAGTTTTGCACAGTTCTTCGCAATCAAGCCTGATACACGTGGGCGCACACGCGAGCTCTTCCTGTGCTGCTCATAGGTGGCGTAAAAATGAACTCTAGTGTGTCGATTGCGCATTGCTTTGATTAATATACTTGCATGGCTGCAGCACCCCGGCCTTGTCCAACGCTGTGTGAGGTCACTACTGCTTTCCGCGAAAGAGCTGGCGAATTTCTCGGCTGGCTATATTGAGGTGGTTCTCTATTGCGACCTGGGCTGCGTGAGACGGCACCAGAGACGGGTATATGCACTCACGGTGTCGGTGAGGTGCTTGTTACGTTCGATCTCCGTGCGAAACCAGAGGAGGGTCTCTGACCGTGTGCGTGCGTCGGGTATACCTGTGGCATGGTGCTGTGAGGGCGGGTCCAGCGGGACATTGGCAAAGTCCTACAACGTGAGGTCCTGATGGCGAAGCGGTAGAGATGGAGGACGCGTTGTTGGAGGATAAAGTGTTTGAGAGAGAGCATCATTTAAATTTTGTGTCGCGACTCGCTTTGTGCCCTCTTCCTTCATGTCCACCATGTCCTCGTCATCCGATAATGTACCTCTCCAACAATCTTCCCCCGTCGCCGACGACGACGACCATCTCGCCATCCAACCCCGGAACCCTTCTCCCGTCTCTCAAGATTCCCCTCATTCCCCGCAACATCTCCCCGACTCTCGTCCCTTCATCATGTATTCTCGTTCTCAGCTCCTTTTTCTCCACAAATCCCCTCTGGTCCAACTTCCCGACGGCATGCCAGCCCTCAAAGATTGGTTCGGGTCTGTACTCGCGCCCCATTCCCCCCTTTTCAGCAGCCTGCTCATCACGACCTCTCCAGAACTGAAAACGACCAGTCCAGTTCAAAAAAAGACTCTGAAACGCCCCTCTCCGTTGGTAGCACACGAGACCGACGGTGCGTAGTCTAGTCTCCCTCACACCTCCTCCATTGACATCGCACGTTCAGGTTCCGTCGAGACACCGATGATGGTGGTGCGTATTCCCTTTCGCTGCGCATGTATTCTCCAACGCCACTCCCAAGGTTCTGCGAGACAATCCTTCCGTGGCGCCGCCATCACCCAGCCCTCTCAGATGGGAAACTTCAAGCATCAGTCAATTCGTGCGGCAGACCGGGACCGGGACAGAGATGCAGAGAAAGAATTAGATCGCGAAAGGGTCAAAGAAGGCCAAGAACGACTACGCAATGCAAGTATAGGTCTCATGAGCCGCTTCATTGTACTAAAATCGTTATTCCAGTTGTCCGACAAGTATGACCGCGATCGCCGTGCCCTGTCGTCCATATCACAAATGCGAGCCAAGGACAGAGAGTTGGCTCCTCATCTTGCTAATCCATCCTCAAGAGCTACCGCTCAGGGACAACAAACAGTTTCGTCGCGTGTAAGTGACTCACGGGATGCTCAGAGAAAGAAAGACGGTGAATCAAATGAAGATTGGCGAAGGGGTATGTATCATTGAAAAATTCGTTGCATGTTGCAAGAGTAACCGGCTCCATGATGACAGGCGCGGATCAACCCCGAACAGGCAGAGACCGTACGCACTTTAATGGTGTTCTCGACCAGACGCTCACTTCTTTGACCAGGACCAGAGAATGGTCGTAGGGACCGTGACGATCGTGAACGGCCACATTCCAGAGTGCGGGATTCTTCCCGGTCCCGCCGCGAAGGTTCCTCATCAAGACGTGACAAAGACGATCGGCGAATGGACCGTGATGACGGATATGGTTACCGAAGGGATAGAGACGACCGCGATAGGGATTTTGAACGCGACTCCGAGCTCGAAGACCCCAGGCGGTGGAGAGATGATGGGAAGAGAGATGAACGCATGGCTGCTAGGCGCGAAAGGGAAATTCGTGACCGCGATCGAGAATTGCGTGATCGCCGTGACCGACCTACATGGGATGGAGGTGAACGTGTTGACAAACGCTGGGCTGCTGGAGATGATCGGGATGGTCGGGGAAAAAGACCGAGTGCCAGGGATAGGAAGCTCGGCGAAGATGGTAAAGACCGTGATGACCGCAAAGATCGCGAGCGCGAGAAGGAGCCTGCTTGGATGGATACTTACATCCCAAGCAATGGCAGTGGCGGAGGTATTGGTGGCCACCGTTCTGGTGGAGAACTGGATGGAATTCAGGCGTTTAGGAAGGAAATGCAGCAAAAAGACAAATCCACCTCGCCGATGGCTGCCAGCCTCTCGGTGTCTCAAACCCAAACTTCATCCCCCGTTCAAGCTCCAGAAAACCAGCTTGACGAGATCCAGCTCTTCCGCCTGATGATGAAAAGAGAAGAGGAGAAGAAGAAATCAGATTCCTCTGCGGCCTCTCCTATGGTTCATCATCCCACTGAGAGTGTCTCTGCCGGTCCTCACGATGGTGGTTCCCAAGGTGCGTTGCAAATGTTTACTAAATTTACTCGTATTTATCATCGTTCGTAGCAGTTCGTGTATCTCTGGAGGTTGGCGCAAATTTGACCCATACATCTGCACCATCGAACGAAGGTGTTTCTCACGTGTCATCGCCTGGCGAACAGCATGAAGCTTCTGTGACTGTTGATGTGACTACTGATGCGCCAACATCAACTGCGTCTACCTCTTCCCCCCAAATTCCCGCCACATTGGCTTTCAGCAGTCAGGAATCCGAACCGTCCGATAAATTGAACTCACAGAGTTCACGACCACTCTCTACAACACCCTCACCTGACCCGTCCACAACAGCAAAGTCTTCTTTTGATGCAACGACTTCCACAAACCAAATTCCTCAATCTCATCCTCCTGGCGGATCTCGACTTCTTGCACTGGGGACCCGGAACCCACAAAATGCAGTCGCCGCGTCCATGCGCTCCACCTCCTCTCGAAGCCCAGTGTCGTTTGTCCAAAAGAACGGAAATGTTGGTGTAAACGCAGTTGGAGGCGGGGTCAATGCCAGTCAGCCAATCGACCCTTCCTCACACTTTACACCCGTAACTGACACCTCACGACCCAATAATGGATTCTCTCCGTTCGATGAACATAGAGATGCTGCTGCCCTCCCAAACCCATCTTCATCTGAAGCAATTTACCGTGGAGCTCTGCCATCGGCGGGTGATCGTGTGGTTTTTCCCGCAGATCACATACTGGCTGCTGAGCCTGGCCTTGGAGGGGGTTTTTCAAACAATAACACAGCTCAGACGTTCGAAACTATTAGCTCAGGTATCGCTGCTGCGAAAGGCAGCCGATTTGCAAAGTTCTTCGATGGGAAGAGTAGAGACAGCCAACCTGCTACCTTTGCGAAAGGTTCGATGGGTGCATCGGGGTTGTCACAACCTGTCCCTCAGAAAACAGACCTTCCAGTCTTGCAACCTCCCAACAACTCTGATGCCAGAGCAATGGAAGACATCTTTGCAATGCTCAACAACTCTGCGCAGGTGAGCGTCATTCTAACTCGGTAAAAGCAAGTTCTGACACATACCAAAATAGGCTCAGAGACTTGGCGTTGCTCCCGAACTGTCCAGCCTTGATATGGGCTATGGATCGCCCTCCAATAATCTGCATGCTTTACAAAACACCCAGAGCCATCTTCATTTGCTCGGCCCCGGTCGGATGGACACTCTCTATGACGATAGAAACTTTGTCCCAGATGGCATGGTGCCCGGCCTTCGTTCTGTCCCGCCTCCTCGCAGTCGACAGAGCAGCGCCATGTTTTCTGAGTTCCCTGATGAGCCCATGCAATTCAACAACGGGCAACGTGGCCCAACCCAAGTTTATCAAGGCCCAGTACCCTCGATTCATCTGCAGCATGGCAACATAGGGCGAAATGGACCTATTTCGATGCAGGGAGCTCAGTTCCGCGGTGCTCCATCTCCTAATCATCTCGCCTCAGTACAGCGTTTACCGCCCGGTCTCGCTAATCTAGGTGGACGCCCTCCCCATGAACCCGGCCAGTTCGTCAATGCATCTGTTGGGATGGCGAACGGCGGCGTTCATGGGACAGTACACGGAAACAGTCTTCAACCACCTTTCAATAACTTCCAGCAACCTTCGCTAGGTTTCAGCAGCGGGCCTCAGATTCGTGGCCCTCACCCGGGCTCACATCAGCTACAATCGGCGTTGGGTCCGAACACGTTACAAGGGCTCGTCCATCCTGGTAATCTCGGATCCAGCCAGGCACAGATGTTGGGTCTTGCCGGGGCCAATGGCATACATGGAGGGCTCCGCGGTCCTGGAGGAGGATTTGGGCAACAGGGCCCTCAGGTTCAACCACCCCACGTCGCATTGAGGCAACCTCAACAGCCTCAGCAACAAATTCCTCCACATATGCTTCCACTGCACCTCCAGCAGCAAGGCTTCGGTGGCGGGGCTACTAGCCAGCCAGCCCATGATCTCATGGCTCTACTCATGAACGGAGCACGCAGAGACTGAGCTAGATGCTAAATATATACTTTTCCAGGTGACCATCTGATTTCGTTTCTGCCTGTTCGTTTAAATCCCTCTCTGTGGACTTTGCCTACATTCCTTATTGATACATAGTTTCATACCGCTCATTCGTCTCGTTGTTTCATTATGAATTATGAGTTTGGGGCATGACACCATACATTCGCACAAGCTGGAGCGGTTTGCATGTGCTGTTCGGGTGAGATGCGCTTCTTAGGTGCACCAAGCGCAAATGGCGGCCATTGTCGGACGAACGGTCGGTCAGATCTTCAGACTTGGCAAGCTGCAAAACCCAATCGGGAGGGGCCGGGGAAAGGTATGAGTTCGCTGAGAATCCACCATGAAGGAAGACTTCTATTCTTGCATGGTAACCAGCAAAACGTGGGGCGCACTTGAACCTACCGAATGCCGTGGAGTTTCAAGTGTCGTTTTATCCCCGTCGTTGAAATTTTTTGCAAAACGTGGCTCGACGAAGTTGGAGATGGATTTGGAGATAAGCTGTTGTCCACTGCGAGACATTTTATTCGGTCCCCGGCACTGTGGCGGCGCGCGCCGAATATTGTGAGATGGGCGGCGTAACTGCCACCGCATAAGCGGTTTAAGTAGACGATAATTTGGAAATCCGATAGGGACGCAGGCTGTACCTCTGAATGCACGATGTGTGAAGCTATATATGATGTGCGCCCTGATGAGAAGTGACTGATGGGAGGTGCACTGTGGGAGCGAGCAGAGACCCTGTGGCAACTTACGAAACAAGATGTCTGACGGATGTGAACGACATGATGGAGATGCTGAACACGAGCACTCGGATTCAGTCGGTAGTGGACTGCAGAGGTAGGTCGATGGCCTCGCTGGAGCAGATGAGCGACACTTGCTCGCTCAGGCCTTCTGAGAAGTGACTGGCATGATATACTTACATAAAGTTGATAAGCAACTACCTGACATCTAACGCCTGCAGGCAGACAACGTGGAGTTATCCTGCCAAATCAGAATCAAGGCCTCAAATATCGCCGAGGACCAAGTAAGTAATACGTGCCGCATGTCCGCTTGAAAGGACATTCGGATAAGCGGCACACGCTTTTCACGCATTTGCGCGAGGCAAAACCTTGACTTGGATCCTCTGCCAACCTCCAATTCCCCCCGACGCCAACTATCTCGTGCTCTGACCACGCTCGATTCACTTCGAGACGATCTTCCTCGCAGTCGTTGCGTTGCATTCACTCTAGACCCATCCAACTCGCCACTAGTCTCTCCTTTATACCGACTCTCGCTTCGCTTGATCCCTACCGCCCTTTTCTTTAATTTTTTTGTCCAAAGTCTGCAGGTTGCCTCTCCCAGGTGGGTCCAGGTCGTCCGCATGGATGGATGATGATATTGAGTTGGCGAACAGCAACTTATTCAAAGCAAATTGTGAGCGCATTCTTGACGTGTCTGGCAGGCAAGTGTACAATCCTCGGGTTACAGTGTGAGTTGGCGCTGTGCATATACGTTACTTTGCTCTCGACACCGCAAAACGTGGGGTCGTGGGAAACAGCGCGTACGGCGCTGCTTCGCCGAATGTGCGAGTGCCGTCGTCACTGGTCAATCGATGTGACCAGAAACATGTCTCGGATGAGCTGGTTTCCGATTCCCACTTGACGCTGTCGTCATGTTTGTGACGGACCTTTTATTTTTTTTA
>JBBPQR010000262.1:0-13831 GCA_038092615.1 Boletus sphaerocystis | reverse complement strand
CGGCGTCTGCAAGGGTGACGGACGTACTGCGGGAAGGGTCCACACAATGTTCGCAGTCGGTGGCAGGCATTCCGCCATACCGTCCACTCGGTTAGAACACACGGCAGGCGGTTGGGGTATAGAGGTGCTGGCCTCTTCTACCCCTAGCGATACCGTGCCTTGGGGCCTGGGTGACTGCGCCATACATACCGCGACCGCTGGTTCCACGTCTGAGGAAATACCGGTGTTACCCTGCCGAGATGCTGGGCTGTCGTCAGCCATATTTGGAGTGTGGGGATGGTATACCACGCACGAATGGGATTCGCGGATTGGTCGAATAGTTTAGACTCGCGATCGACATCGGGTGGATCCATCGGGAATGGCAATGCAGGGGTATTTACTCTCGATGATGCGCCAGACGATTCGGATGGGACCTTTGTCTTTTTCCTGCCCTTCGGTGGCGCACGAGCCTTCTTCGTGCCATTTTCAATCTTCTTCACTGTATACCAGCTGGATACTAGCATTTGGAACCACGAAATGATCACTTACGTTTTGCAGCCTTGTTGCTCATTCCCAAATAACCTGCTATTGCATCTGCAAGTGTTTGCCACTTATTATTATTCCCCACCTCGTCCACGTCGAAGGCGAAGGCCTTTCCAGACCAAGTGTCATCGGCGTTGTCCTCAGCCGAATAGAACCTCTGCCAATCTACAAATGTCAATGAAGTAGCAACAATTCATGTACAATGTGCGTACCAATATCCTCCACCTTTTGCTGCTCTAGGACCAGGTCAGGGTGGTTAATGCGCCAGGCGTCACCGATATCGTATTCGTGTCTCTTAATGAAGTATTCGGTTACGAGGTATAGGTCGAAAAGGGATGATCGATAGTTGTCCCTTTGCCTCTTGCGGGCTGTCATGAGAAGCCCCTCCGTCATGCCATCCATGTACATGATGTACCGCTCGATCGCCACCCGCAGACCCACTGCCAGGCACAGGTCTTCCGAACGTCTCCATACCTCCATGAACATGCAGTGACGCCAAAGGAAACGTCTGACATGCTCGTAGTAGAAGGAAGGCAATATAGCCTTGTCGGAAACCCACTCGTCGAGTTCGAGGTTTTTACCCTCGACAATGAACGTACCATTGACGACCCGCCTTGCAACGTACCGGATCTGACATATCAGACTGACCTCGCGTTGTCCAGGGCTTGCGAAAGGGAAGAGGCGGTCGGTCATGGTGATGGGGGAGAGTGAAGGCAGGTCGGGGTTATTAATCAATGTGAATGATGTATAATGCTGCGGATCTAGTGCAAACTCTCACGCAATCCCACTTGAACGAATTGCAATCAGGAGAACCTACACACATTTGTTGTCAAACAATGCCTTGCTCAGAAACTCGTCGAACGACATTCGATAACGGATGTTTATAGGCACGTCTACATGGATTCAACCCAGATAAACATATCTCACAACCTGACGAAGTTACGTGTAGGGTATAGCATGGGTGTATCCGGATAAAACCCGGTTGCACCCGTGGGTTTGACACTTTGGGGCCAGCTAGGTAAAATGTGGCATTCCCGCAAAAGCAATAAACTGACCTGGTGCAAATAAAAATCTAGTGCCATTCGAGCCAATCGAGGGCGAGTGTCCCGGTAGCTTTCCCAGTACTTGAGAGTACCTCCAGCCGCTTTGACTTCAGCCTTTGGAACCGGAGGGGAATCGAGGTAAGCATCAATTGGTCTTGCATTGCACTCTATCTTCCATCAGTACAGCTGGTGGAGGTCGTTGTGTTATTTTATTAGAGCGACTGCGTAGATTGCCAGTGAAGTCACTCGTGCGCTCGACAGGATATATTAGGTGCCACTGCCGCACTATGAGCAAAGGTACAATGACGAAGAAAAAAATAAGCGTAGAATGATAGGGCCCAGGGACATGGTCACCTTATGGTCACCCGAGCCGGATCCACCTGCGGATATCCACGGATACTGCAGGTAAGTCGACCCCTCACCCATACCCATCCGGGTCAAAGCACCCACCCCACCCGCACCCATACCACCCAGCCCATCCGCGGGTGTGACCCGGATGGGTACCCGGACAAGCCCTACCCATGCTATACCCTATTTACGTGGTGACAGTTGGTGTTTGGGTGGCCGGCGTTGCTCTACACCCCTCGGCTATGAAACTCCATTTGTATTCACGAAGGTATGTAACATCACGCCTGCACTTTTCAGAATGCTCGTTTGTGTCTCAACAGTAACCCACACACGAACGATTCTCAACTCCGTCGAAGGTTCCTCCATCCGAATTTGCTATAATTCACGATGTAACATTGCCAAACACTCATTCATTCTCATTCTCCTTAACAAAAAATTTGTTCTACTACCTAATATATATTGTACTACATTTTCGAAACGTAGTACTTGCGAGAGTCGGGTACTGTAGCTGATTTGTCACGGACGTTTCCGAAGTTCAGGTGCCGACAAATGTCAGCCGCGCGCGGCACAAACTCACGATCACTTAAGATCTATCTCTTGCTTCTCTTTCCTCAGCGACGCAATCATACGTGGGTCTACTGACGACGACGCTAGTCTTATACGTGCCCAACATACATGCATCTGTGAGGCACGCACGCACCTCGACGGCGCAATCACACCATGCCATCCACCCCCACCACCACGAGGTCGTCGCCGTTACACACCCAAAAACGACCGCCGCCACCATTATCCCTCATCAAGAAGTCGTTGTCGTCGTCACGCAGTTCACTCATATACCTCACGACGACGACGGCGACAGCGCCGGTATGTAGCCTCAACATCAACGCCACCTTCCCCACCCCCGACCAAGACGACGACGACGACGTCATCAAACGGCACCCCCCAACACGACCGCGACCGTCACCCACCTCCGACTGAGACGATAACGACGATAACGACAACGCCGTTACGCAGTTGCATACGCCTCAGCGCTATTGTTGGGGCGTGTACGTCCGTGGCCCATGTTCGTGCCGTCTTGCCCACCTGTTGTCTCACATAGTCACCCCCGCTACCGCTTTCGTTCTTGCATCTACGTCTGGTCCCCCTGCCTCCACTGTCACCGTTCGTGCGCCCGCATCGATGTTCGCGTTCCACAGTTGTCGTTGGAGTGTGCATGTCGACGTTCGCGCAGTCTCCCTCGTCCCGTAGTCTCACTTGGCTCGGACTGCTGCCATTGCCTCCCTCATTCTCTACCCAGGCCCGGATGAGGTGTGAGTGCACTACGATGTCGCGTGCATCCCATCACGATGGTCGAAACGGGTGGGGTGTGGGCGGCACAGAGACACCACATTGCCGTTGTCATAGCGACCTCGACTTGGTCGTTACAGGTTCCCTCGGTCAGTGCACACATGTGGTCGGACTTCTGCATCAGAGTCGCCACTGTCACGACGGCTCAAAAATGGATAGCTGACCGCGTCCAGCCACCGAACGAAGCATCTGGTTCGCTCGCCATCAGATGACCAAGCGTGCAACTCAAGAAGAGCGCGTAGGTTTATGTCTTTAGTTTGCTAATCGAATCGTCCTAATAATGCGGCATCAGGAACGGCGAGAAAGAGAAGAGGCAGAGGCAGAGCGTCAGTCTGAGCTTGCTGCTCGGGTCGCTGAGCAACTTCAGGAGCAACTTAAAGCAGATGCACAGAAACATCTTACTGCGAAAGAAATGCAGTACAAAGCAGCTCGGCGAGGAGCCCAGTCAGACACGTTGACAGAACCGTTCCTAACTGAGATAGAGTTCAAAGGTATACGCTCTACTGCCGTGAAGATGTTCCATCCTCGCAAAGGTCTCACTAGTGTTCAATGCATAGGTTTGCCTCGCTCAAATACTATCCGCGTTGAATTCCATGCACTCTAGTGATCCCGTACATCGCAGTATGGTCTCCGCCCCAGAATTGTGGTTTTAACCTACAACCTTCTCTTCATTAGGCCTTGACACCTCGTGCATCTTCCTTGCTACCCGCGAGAACAAAAGTCACACCAAGATCGTCGAGGTAGGGAAAGCGGGTTATCACGCCGGGGTGAAAGACCTACACAAGTCGGTACCATTTTCCTCAGGGTTAGCGCTCATCAACGGTGAGCATTCTATCCCGGATGCTTGGTGCGAATTAATTAGCTAAATGATCTTCCTGGTCTTTCAACTCATACCATCTTAGGCTCTCAGTGGAAGTTCTTGACTCCGCGTTGCCATACACGAAGGGCCGTGATATCTACAGCGTTGGGGTGGTATTCTTGCAGATGCATCATGAGCAACACGTGATGCAAAAGTTCGGTACTCCACGTGAAGCCCTCCAAGCAGGTATGTTTCTTCTTGCTAGCTGATTCAGCTCAAGGAACATCACCTGCTTTACAAGTCACCGGGCTGAACATGCTCTCTTCCAGTAAAAGGTCCCAAATTTCTTGCTTGAGCCTTCTTGCAGTCGTATCGATGTCCCTTACCTCCCCTATGCGTACAAATACGCCATCGATTCCAATCCCTAGGTCAGGGCCGCTGATTGAAAATGGAAATAATTGTGCGACCTCACCAAAGAAAGAGCATCCCCGTCTTCCTTCTAGTACAAGGCAAGCAAAGACTGGGATCAACTGGAGTTATTGGTACGAAATCGTCTTCCCAACTAGTAGGTGCATTGAACCCAACAATTCACGGGGAAGAGGTGCTTTCGGGTCAGTTGTGAAAGCATGTAACAAGATTGACTCTCGCATCTGCGCCGGTTCGTGATAGACCTCAATGTTAGAACTCTTCACACTCATCGCCGTTTACAGCGAAGAAGATCCGCCTTCGTACAGATCAGAGCGACACCAAAATCTTCCGCGAGGTGAATGCATTAAGCAGGCTTTCTCATCGCCTCATTGTGCGGTACTAATCGTCTAAGTCACTCAAATCGATGCTGAATGGGTCCGATTTCTCGCGCCGAATGGATTGAGGGACGGAAGTCGTATTGCCTTCTGTGCTGGAATCAGAAGCAGTCTCAGACCCGGATGAGCCAGGGGTGATAATTTCGGCCGTCTCTACTCATGTTTTATGGCGGAGGGCTTATCGAAAGAGGAATTGACTGGATCTAAAAGGAAGGAACAACATGTAACTGAGAACATGGGTTTGGATTGGATCGCTCACATTCAATCTGTGCCTTGGTGTTTGCTCTGTAACCTGAGCGACGCTGGCAGTCGGCGTGAATCCCCCGCCTTCTTCGCCCAATTGACCAGCTGTCAAAATGGATGTTTAACAAACCACAAAATCACAACATTGATGCAAGGCAGCACACCTATCCATACCAACTCTGCAGCTATCTGCGACACAGCATTCTCGAATTGATTTGGTGTCAATGTGACAGAAGGTACGCTTGATGCAGTGCTGCTCGCAGATGTGTTTATGCCAAGCAACGAACCCAGATAGCTAGGGAAATTTCAGTCAGATCGTCAATCTCAAACAGCAATACCCACTCGTCCATGGCTTGGCCTTCCGAGCAGCCGCTACATTGTGTCGAGGCGGAAAATGCAGAGGACACCTATGCCCATCGTGATGTCGACAATATCAACTGTGTAGTTCCAAAAATACAAAGGGCCAAGCGTACCATCAGGTTAAGCTGTGGTCCCGAGTCGTCGGAGAGGGGACTCCACAAGGACCAGCCCTGTGATGACGCATCTGGCTGGCCCATCGTCGGCTCGAAGTTTGCACTTCCAATCTCTAGATTGTACGTGTAATTTGACACCGCTAACGAACAAGCCACCATATACACTGTCGTCGACGTGTTTTGGGAATTTCCACCTGAAGGAAGGAAAATGAGAGACGAATATACAATAGGACGGTACACAACACCGACCTGAAATACTTTCCCCAACAATGTCAAGGCTGACATTATTTTTTATTGACTCGTCTATGTCCATGCCACTGGAGACCAAGTAGTAAACCAACGCGTCATTCCGACATTGTGTACACTAGAGATCGCGCATTAGTACTGTGAAGGTTACCTGCGACTCTAACTTGCCCCGCTATAAGTTCACTGCGTGAACTTCTTCCACGATCAAAACTTACATGGTGATGATAGCACCACATAGGATACTTCACCGACACCACTTAATGATACATTGATCATCCCGAAGCCCTGAAATACAGAGTATGTGAGATTTGGAAGAAGCCCACAATGTGCTTGTATCGTATTTGCATGCAGGGATGCATTGACCATCTGAGGTGTCTTCGAAAAGGTATCGTAAACTGTGTTGTTTACGAGACCGTCAGTCGAAAGCCCTGTCAAACTAGACATGATGGGAACCAGGGGGGCGACAGTATCCATATTGAGCGTTGTTAAATTGACAGTGTGTCGGGCCACGACGAATTCGATGGAACAGCCCTCGCAAACGTTGCACTGTATGGTTCAAACACCATGATCGTCGACGATGCGACGTGTAGAACGGCCATACATGAGAGATAACAGAAGACCAAAAGTGTTGCCCATGTCGAAGCCGCGAGTTTCGTTTGTCGCCATAGCGTAGTAGCGGCAGCTCCAAGTCCAGCCCAAGCTCCAGAGACGTCGTGAGTGGGCGTGAGCTTTTGTGGGCGCGACAGAAAATCAGTGAGGGCGAGTCGTTGAGTTATGAAGACCAATAACGCCGTATATAGCTGAAGACATTGTGAGAAGTGCGCTTGGTGACTCGAGTGCCACGTACGGTATAGAATGCCTGTAGAAAGGCACTTAACCCGATAGTTAGGACACTGTTGTCGAATGCAATGGTGACATTGCGTTCCGGATGACTCCACAGCATAGCGAAAAGCAAAATCTGGAGGATCGATAAGAAACCATGAAATGCATAACACCAATAATGGAGGGCGACGATGGAGATAGACTGTTTGATACGAGACTCGCCTCGCTCTTCATGGCGAGAGATCGTTGAAGCCTGGTTCCGAGATTCTGCTGGTGTGATGTAGGGTGCCATGATGGACCAGACTGAGACTGTAAGAACACATCATATACTGATTTATTTATTATAATGCAGCCCCGTCAGGTTGCTACCCCGCTTGAATTCAAGACAATCGGCCAATACGCGGGCGATCCTTGTGCTTGAAACTGTTGACTGGAAGCTATAGTAGTTATGCAGCTGCTGTAGTATCAGCAGCGCAGAAAGGTTATAATTCGAACCCCGCAATCGATCAGTCGGATTGATCGACGATCAGCGAGTCCCCAAGTTCAAGCCAAAGACATTCATTGTCACGGTGCATGTTCGGGGCTGCACGTTCAGGATCTTGCTCTACATGCATATGCAAGTGGCGTACCTAAGAATGTGGGTGAATCATGGCTGAATCGATATGCTCGACACACATGTCAAAGTCAGGAACCGCAGTTATTTAATGTGATGGTCAACCACACCGTGCCACGAGTCCTTCTCTAGTACCTCACGAACCTCATCTGCAAGACAGACGTCAATCATCCCAGCAACCCGCAAGTTGTGCAGTGTTGGATCCTTGACTTCTACCATGCACTCATGGAGTACTTCCAAATTGGCTTCCAACCACAACATTTCCAGCACGCCCAACTCGGTTATCGCAGACGGTGTTGATGAATCAACACCAACCATGTAAATGGAGAGGATAAACAGAAGGACCGATGCCACGAAAGCAATCACGGCCTTTGTTTGGTCGTCAGCCATCACACCCGAGTCAGATGACCGGAAGGGACTTACGGGTATCGGGTTGACCTGGCGTCGGGAATGTTGGTCAGAATCACATTAAAGACTTGGATGATAAGCCTTACGTTGAGTCGCCGTAGGACTACAAGGTCTGTAACGATGCTCTCGCCGAATCCGTATTCAGGTCCAAAGTTACCGTTGGTATGACCAGCTGAGATTGTAAAAAAAAATGGAATCAGATCCAGCAGCGAGAGCCACGCATTCCGGCAGAATATGCAAACTCACCTGCCCAGACATATTGTACAGCAATGAGGGAGATAGCGTCCTCGAATTGGGAGGGACTGAGCGTAACAGAAGGGTTCGCGCTCGACTGTTTCGTAGACGCTGCCTCGTCCGCGGTCAAGTTTATGCCGAGCAATGACATTGTATATCTTGAGCAACGTCAAGAATTAATACGTGACAACTAATATAAGCAACTGGAGGACGTACTCATCCATGTATGTAAAGAAAATTCTCCCAAGTGGAGGAACGATAGCATTGGAAGAGTATATGGCATTCCATATCTTCGAAAATTCAGACCTATCAAGCATTAATAAACATGTCGAACCATACCTCAGCGCCGAGCGCCGGCAAACCACCAGGTGACCAAAGTGCCCACGACTGCGAGTCTGTCGATTGAGATGTGCTTGGGCTGGCAAGGTCATCGTTTTGGACGTCCAAAACGCCCAACATCGTCGTTGCACTCAGCGAGCATGCCACGAAGTATGTGGTCGTATTCGACCAGGTTTCGTTTCCTCCTGTATACACCATCAGAAGACGGTATCGTATCGTCCGTTTAAAGCACGATCGAACCTGGTGGTGTATATGTCCAGTTCGTGATAACACTCACGGCCTCGCCCAGTATCGAATCATCAAAGGTGAGAGCGGTAGTCACCTCGTATATTAGGTAGCTGTTACATTCTGAACACCGGCCGGATAGTTAGCTAGGTTTGAGTCACGGTGACCAAACATTTTCCCGACCGTCAACGTCGTGTTGCTGGCATTGCGAAGAAAGCCTATAAACTTGACTCTGTCCTTCCCTGTATCCAAGTGAGGGGTTCATTCGCCGAGAAAGCTTCCAAAGGACTGACAGATTGTTAGGGGCTCGACGATAGCCATCAGCCCTAGAATTGGTACGGCAACATTCACAACGCCCACGCGGGAAGAGACACTTGAAAGTAAACCACAGTCGGCATGAATGGTGGTTGCGTTGACTGTCGCATTGACAGACGTCGAATCCACCAACGGCGTGTCATAGACAGTTCTATTCAGTATTCCTTTTGTGGAAAGGCTGGGAAGTCGGTCGAGTGGAAGTATCGGAGAGAGCACATCCCACTCGTACGTGGTGTTGTCGAAAGAAACTGGCCAAGCTAATGTAGACAGCACAGTGTTGTTTTGTCCACTGGAAAACACCTCGAACTGCATGACGGTTGTCGATGCGATGTGGAGGACAGATATGCAAAGATAGTACGTCGCAATCGCGATCATCATACGGACCGATGCAGCAACCCTGGCTTGTTGCCAAAGCCCGAGTAGTAGTGCAGAGCCGACACCCGTCCACGCTTGCAAGAGGTCATGGACGCAAGTCAAACTTTGTTTGCGCGCCATGGCTCGAGCGACTGCCAGTCGCTGGGTGATGAAAACCAACATGAGGGTATACACCTTTTTCATCAAAGATCAGTTTCACCAGTTCTGTTTCGCCTTCTCATTGGACAATAGACTTACTACTACGTAGAAGAGCTGCAGTGATACAGCCAGTGCAGTTGTGGACACCTCGCTAGCGGACTGAGCGACGATATGGTGCTCAGGATGACGTATGAGCATGAATAAAAGTACAATGTGGAAAAGGATGAACAGTCCGTGCACCAGATAGCACCATAACAGAGATAAATTGATAAGTGGAAGAGTACGACTCGGAGGTCGCCTCTGTGCACCGTGTCGTCGGTGTCGGTGCTCCATTGTCCGAGTCTCTGATATGGATACCATGGTCATGAGCTACAATAACTCCAAGATTTGAACAAACTTGAATAATACCTTGGATTACATCTTCAAACTTTTCAATTGTGCACGATCCTGGGTTCAGTAATGACGCATTTTCAGGCTTACCACTCTCCTGTATCTCTTCATCCTTCGCGAGATAAATATCAAACATCCCCTTGGAACGCAGCTTCTTGAGAGATGGACGGCTAATCGTCTGTAGGTGCCTTCGGAGATCGCTAGTGTGAGCTGCGAGCCACAGTATCCCCAACAGTGTGATCCCCTCGACTGGGGGGAGGTCCCTTGTAGCTTTCGATTGGAAACCAAGCATGAGATATACTACTATCACTAAAAGGATGAGAGATGTGCTGAAAGCAAAGACGACCTGTTGGGCAAAGAGTCGCATAGTAATGAGTGGTGCAACTAGCCTGAAGAAGACATACGGGAATCGTGCGGATCTGTATGACAGAATTGAGTTTTTCAAACCGCTTGTAAAAGGAATCAGAATGGAACACATGCATTCAATCTCCATCTGAGCACTTGCTCCGTGGCTTGAGCGACACTAGCAGTCAGGGTAAACCCTCCGCCCTCTTCGCCCAGTTGACCAGCTGTGAAAGCAGATACTTAATGGAACCCTCCCTGTAATTCGAAATAGCACACCTATCCATATCAACTGGGCAGATATCCGGGACAGAGCATTCTCGAACTGATACGGTGTCAGAGTTACGGAAGGCGTACTGGATGCCGGGCTGATCGCAGACACATTTATGCCAAGCAACGACATCAAATAACTAGGGAAGTGCGAATAAATTTATCCATTTCGATAATAAATAAATAATCATGATAATGATATAAAAAAACGTACTCATCCATGGTGTTGTTCTCGTTCCAGCCGCAGCTGATACATCCTGTCAATTCGTATGCTGAGGGGATCTATGTTCAATGCGATTCAGAAGATCAACTGTACCGTTCCTGAAGGCAAATGGCCGTGCGTACCATCTGAATGAGCTGTGTTCCCAGCTCGTTCTCATGGGACGTCCATATGGACCAGGTCTGTGATGACACGTCCAGCTGGTCCATTGTTGGTCCAAGGCCCCCGTTTTGAATTTCCAGGCTGTACTCGTATTCCAATACCTCCAATGAGCAAGCAACTACATACAATGTCGTCGAAGTATTTTGCGGCTGGCCACCTGAAGGCAAGCAAGACAAGAGATGGAATTAATTACAAAGAGACGATACACGATGCTTACCCGAGGAAGAAGACGACCAGATAACGTCGAGACTAACATTATTTCCTGTTAAGCCGTCTATGTTCATGGCGGTGGAGACCAAGTAAACCAGGGCGTTATTCTGACATTGTGCGCACTAGGGATCGTCAGCCAGCAAAGCAGAAAGTACTTGTGGTCCAGACTTACGCCAGAGTAAGTGAGGATTGATATATCGTCATAGACTACTACTCGATGTGGACGTCCATTAGTTGATGCGGAGAACATATTTCAAAAATCAATTCCTCACATAGTGGTGGTTCCACGGAAAAGTATACTTCACCGATGCCGTTCATTGATGCGGAAATTATCACCGCATCGTGTGCGGCTAAACCATATACAACGCCTGCGGTGCTTGTTGTCCTTGTGGCGCTTGTAGTCCCTGTGGTGTATGTGAGATTGGGAAGAAGCCCGCAATGTGCCCGTATGGTGTTCGCATTCACGGATGCATTGACCATCTGAGGCGTCGTAGAAAAGGTGTCGTAAACTGTGCTGTTTACGAGACCGTCAGTCGACAGCCCTGTTAAACTAGACATGATGGGAACCAGTGGGCCAACTGTAGCCATGTCGAGCGCGGTTAAGTTCACAGAAGGGTCGGGCCACGACGAATTCGATGGAACCGCCCTCGTAGACGTTGCATTGTACGGCTCAACTCCATAATCGTCGACGATGCGACGTGTAGAATAGCCATGCATGAGAGATAAAAGAAGACCAAAAGTGTTGCCCAGGTCGAAGCCGCGATTTTCGTTTGTTGCCATAACGTGGTAGTGGCAGCTCCAAGTCCAGCCCAGGCTCCAGAAACATCATGGGTGGTGGTCAATTTTTGTGGCCGCGAAAGAAAATCGGTGAGGGTGAGTCGCTGAGTTACGAAGACCAATAACGCTGTATAGAGCTGAAGAGATGGTAAGAAGCTTGCTTGGCGCCTCAAATATCACATACAGTACAAATTGCTTGTAGAAAAGCACTCAATCCGATCGTTAGGATGCTGTTGTCGAATGCAATGGTGACATTGTGTTCCGGATGACTCCATAGCATAGCGAGCAAAACAATGTGGAGGATAGATAAGAAACCATGAAGGAGATAACACCAATAATGAAGCATGGCGATGGAATCGGATCCCCTGCCACTATGAGGACTGTCTTTTTTATGGGGAGTGGTCGGCGATTCCCCCATGTCAGTTGACTTGAGCTGCAGGCGAGGTAGCATAAGAAGGCTGGGACGGAGATTGGTGCTTGCCTTTGTAGTACATCGGGCAGAATCAGAACAAGTTCGGCAGAAAAAACGACCGCAGAGATTACCCTGTTGCAGTTGAAATTTGAAACTCTTGTCACTGTCAGTTTACGTGTCAGGGGTTCGATAGACTCAGATGGTCCTGTGGATATGTTTGTCTAGTATTCGTACCAAGGCGGTTTCAATCCGACGAAGTTGTCAGAAGCATATGCGCAAACAGCCGAAAACCACGGAAAGGACAACATCATCCAGTGGGTCGTTTCAAACCGCCAGGACGTTGATTGCACCGGCTGGAGAAAAATATCATGATGTAGGGACAACTATCTAACTCTACCTTGGCGGCTGCATAGGTGAGGACAGCTAAAGCTCAACGCTGGACCACCAAAACACCGGATCCGACAGAAATTCTAAGGGGGCCGTTGCCGTAGCCGCCAGCGAGTGGGGCTCTATACGCTTAGCCGAGGCACGAGGCGAGCGCAGGTAAGTATGTAGCTATAGCAGCCGTACCATCGTTGATTCCTCTTTTCGTGGCACTCGACCCGGTGACCGCTTCCATTCACAGACTGCGTACTGTTGTCCCACCTGCTCTCGGCACTTTCTCTCTCTCCAAGTTCACCCACCAAAACCGAGTAGCCGCAACGTATAAACCGACGCCAATCTGAAATTGCAGTGCATAACCCGCCCCAGATGGGCCAGTGGATTCGAACAATACCGACAAACTCAATGCGAGAATTATTCAAATGGAATTCCAGTTCGCTCATCTGCGGGACGAACGCTCCAACCTCGAACGGGACCTCATCGATTACCGCACGGACCTCCCCCAGGCCCACTCTACTCCGAGTTGGAGATGCTCTGCATCATGATCTTTCATCATACTGAATAGTAGTACAGCACGCTACCTTGTTCGTCACTATAGTTGAAATGTAACAAGGTGTCAGGTGAGGATAAATACTCCGGTGGCACAAAGACTCTGACATCCTTTGTCTTGCTCCAGCACGCATAAAAACCCGTCGCACGAAGGCATCATGGATCCCACGAAATCATCATGCAGGGCTTCACCCGTATCACATACGACAACGGATACAAATACATCATGGTCTACCCGCCCGGGTGGAAACAAGGCGATCCCCGCCAACCAGAGGTCCGCAAGGAACGCTGCGTGCCAGGATCCTCCCGTACACGCGCCGCCGAGAGCCACATCTTTGAGCCACGAACCTACCCCAAGCGCGATGATGTCCCCGATCGGCAACCGCGCAGTAGTGCCACTCCATCATGCCAGCCTGAGGATGCACGCAGCAGTACGGCACTAGAAGCGGCAGAAGAGGTACAACGCGCGCAAACGACCACGTGGTCCCATCCGCTCAGGGCATATTTGGCGCAAACGTGGATGCCAAAGTATGTGCTCGGCGCGCAGGTCGACAGGTCGGTGAGGTACGAGTGGCCATCTCTCCGAGCGCTTGCGCGGCCCCCTCGAACGCGGAAGCTCTATCTGGTTCAACGTATTCTCGACTTCGACCTTCGTGATGCCCTCGATATCTGTGCGTGTTCATATATACTCGCTGACACGACCGGTCGTATTCAACGAAAACGACATAGTGAAAGAAACGTTGGGCGATGCGCAGCTCACCTCGGCGCTCGCGGAACAGGGCAAACTCGCCGACTTGACCCTGCCGGACACCGCCTGCTGTTCGC
>JBBPQR010000261.1:0-13840 GCA_038092615.1 Boletus sphaerocystis | reverse complement strand
GGCCCCTTGTCCGGGCTGGAGTCCCACCTCCATGTACCTTGGTTCTCGGCCGCCTTCTTCTCGAAGCGGCCGGGAACTACGCTCCAGGCGCATGTTGTTGAATTTTTTGCCGAGCTCGATGGCTTCAGCTTGCCACGTCGTGAGGGTGTCGGCGATGGCAGGTTTTCGGATGGATAGTTGGAAGTAAATATTGTAGTCCATCTTTTCCTTGTACACGTGGAGGGCATTATCAGCGGTGGCAGGGATGCCGGCGTCGGTTCTGTAAAGTTTGAATTGTTGAGTGAACACTTTGACTGGCATGGACCCTTGGCGTAGGGCGACAAAATTTTTATATGCCTCTTCCTTTAGGACGTCAATCCTAAAGAAGGTTTCGACCTCCTTTTTTAGATCAGCCCAACTGGGCCAACCACCTGCATTGTTAGTACCGGCGGCGTACTTCTCCATTGTGATCCACGTGAAGTTCTCAGCGTGGCCCATCATCTGGAGAAGGACAGCAGCGGACTTTTGTCGGTTGTCTAGTGAGTCGTGGCACTGGACCCACATTTCGATTTTGATCCACCAAGTGCGGTAGGTGGACCAATTGCCGTCCCAGTAGCCTGGTTCGGCAATGAGCTTGGTGGGGAAAGAGGAAGAGGGAGCGGGAGGGGCGGCATTGAGGGCTAGAGACGCTTGCAACATTTGTTGCATCAATTGCATGGTGTTGATGAGGTCCTGCCATGTCGGGACCGTGGGTTGGTTGGACATTCTGGGAGAAGAGGGCGGGATAGATAGGGAGGAGGAACGAGGAGTTACTGCGGGAGATACCGGGATGCGCGACGAAGGGTCAACCAGGGACGAAGCACACGAACCTCCCCTTGAACCGTCCTCAGAGGGCAAATATATTGTGGGTGATGGGCCTTCTTAACGCAAGGCTGACGGATGTGGTGGGCAGGAGCGAGCTTGACTGCGGGTGCGGGGGACGGGGTGTGCGGGCGAGCATGTTCTGGCGCCTGAACGCGCTGGAGTTCAGCTGGTAGAGGGAAAGGTGGTGCTGCTATGACCGGGCCAAGTAGTTCGTCTATTATAAAGTACTGTGGCTTGGGAGACGGTGCGTGGGAGACAATGGGAGTGTGGTCGTTTGGGTCGACGTTATCTGGGTTGTCAAGTATGTATGGAGCTGGGGAAGGTGTGCGTTGTCGGAGGCAGTTGAGACGGTAGAAGTCGAGTGCGTTAAATTCCTGGCAGCGTTCTGCTCGGTATAGGAAGTGAGTGCGCATATGAATGTAGGGTGTGAACGCAGCAAGGAGTGAACAGGGGAGTCCTATTCAAGTGAAACCGGATGAAGACCTGAACAACTTAGACCTGCGTATTCGCAGGGATGAGGCATGAACTTATGGAGACGATTTGTTGGAGGCGTGTGTCGACAATGTCGACAAGGGTGATGGTAAAAGACGATGATGGGATTGATACATAAAAGTGACATAGCATCCGTTGACGAGGATGAGACAGCAAAGTGCAATGGTAGGGAAAGGGAGTAGTAAACAAAATGTCCAGGCCCCCAAGGGAGAGTAGACAAGTGAATAGGACTAAGGAAAAGACGACAAGAGGGAACAGTATATATATGATACTAGGGTGGTTTAGGGTAGGTCGTCTGAGTCCTAAATAGTTGAGGGCCGGTGAGGGAGAGACAAAGATAAGGAAACATGAGGAATCAGCAAGGTAACCGTGAGGCGTGACATCATAGATATACGAGGGTCTAGACTTGGTCTAGACCTGAGTCATGTGTTGTCCCACGGTCATGTGTGAGGTCACGTGACAAGGAAGAGCAGAAAGTCACGTGATCCTAAAAGGGGTCAAGTCATGTGACTAGGTCACGTGACTGCGAAAGTGAAAAGTTGCTAAGTACGATGAGATGAATAAAAGTGAAAAACATAGCATGAGGTCCAGAACTATAACAAGTTGTTCCTGCACCTCCTGTGCCCCCTCCTCCTCCAAGTCAGCTTCATCTCATCGCACCTCCACCGCCTCTGCCACCTCGACCCACAGGTTATCAGCAGAACCATCCACCATGGCCTTATTTCCCTCTGTCCATGTATGGTCAACCAATGCATGCACTGGTCAACTACCCTGATCAGGTTCCTTACCAACAACATGAAGGCTTGCACCCCAATCACGATCTATATGCCCGTGCACCTCTGCATGCCTCTTCACATGAAGATTTGGCAAGTTTCAGGGGATGGTATCAAGATCCACATAATTTATACGGTGGTGCATTCACTGACCCCCACTCATGTGAAATAACCCTGGATAAGGGGTTTGATCTTCAGAAATGCCTCCCGAGACTACTGGCAGCACCCAGCACTCCTGAGCCTTCTGAACCTCCTTAATATATAGAAATATGTACTTTTTTGTAGCTTCTGAATACCAATCTCTTGAGTGTTTTGGAAGTCGGTTGCGCATTGGCAAAGCAGATGATAATGCTTCTATATCTCTGTATGTCACATATATTATCATGATTGGTCAAATTCATATGGGTAAGGTCTTCCATTGTTCAAGTTATTCAACTGATCCACGTTCCGCAGATCTCGCTACTTATCCAATGGAAGGGTGCGATCTTCCATTCCTGCACTGTCCTCACAAACTTATTGGATATAAAGGGTGGGCTGGAATGCTCGCTGTCCCTCACCCTCCTTGCTGGTGCCCTTCTCACCCTTTCATTTGTATCACCTTCCCACTTTTGCATCTCCTCTTGTTCTGTCACCATGGATTCCCCTTCATCTGAGCCCAAGCTTGCTGAATGTGTTGACCGTTGTACATGTTCATATTAGACTTCTAATACCTGGGGCTGATCCTAGCTACTGTGACTATCTTGCCAGTTCTGTTCGAGCGCTTGAGGACTCAGTTGAAAGCCCTCATTGAAACTGTCGACCTGCTTGCATTATTTATCTGTGACTCAGAGAATGACCCCCCATGGGACCCCCCTGTGTGGGCATTATTGCATAAGGCATTCGAACAGTGTCCTTCCCCACTGCCATCTGTCCCTGAAGAAAAGCGTGAGGTTACTTATAGCGGGTATAAGTGGGGATTCAGTTACCAGGATACTAGTTCTAGATGATGAAGGCAATCGACCAATTAGTATCCTTTTACCTTTTGAATATCATGTTGTTCTTGCACGCCAGTTCGTTAATGTACTTGGGGGTAAACGCTTGTGATTTACTATATACAGTGTGATACATGCTGCACTGATCGGAAACATATATCAGGGTCAAGGAGGTCATGAAGGTCTACATACTATAGGAGGTCGTAGAGGTAAGAAGGGTCTAACAGAGGTAACAGAGGTGAAGGAGGTTGTGGAGGTGAGATAATGGAGATTGAGAAGGTCAGTAGAGGTTGTGGATGCTGCAGGAAGTTGTAGAGGTCAAAGCGGTCTAAGATGGGGTCACAGAGGCGGAGGAGGTCATGAAGGAGGTCACAGAGGGCACATCTAGAGGATGCAGAGGTAACAGGGGTAGAGGAGGTAGATCACGTCACCACATGGCAATGGTGTGGAGAAAACAGAAGTTCTACGGGGTGGTAGTCACCACCATTATAGAAGAAAAAAAAGGACTTACGATTAGAATGGAGTCCACCACATCACCACGTTTGTATGTACATAGCATGTGTATGCATGGTTGAAACATTAACTAGTCATGACTGGCGGCATCATTGTGGCAAATTGTGTAGAGTATGATTACATAATGCATGGCATTCGTGCCACTAATCAACAAGATGTCCTGGCGGATCATCCCATCCAATGTTCACATGATTGGTTTCACTTGGCGCTCACTCTCATGCCAGTGGATCAAAGCCTCCCTGCAGAGGCACTGGAGGCAGTCATAGAGTACTCCATCCCTATGGTGAGTTCCCCAGTGTCTTTATCAGACTTCTTTAAAACTACATTTGTAGGTTGAGATCCTCGCCAGAAGGCTATTATGCTGGTGTGTCATCCACCATGACAACATTCTCATTCTCCCACCTGACACCTCCATTCTACCCAGCCTGAGTCCTTTTGCTATGCCACCACCACCTCATATGCAGGATCAAGTGCTTTCAGTGTCCATTCCGCCAGTAGTCACACTACAGGAATGCAAACTTGGTTGGCATATGGAGCCAAATGTTCAGCTGGTACGTTGCATATTCTTCCTAATCTCTTGTTGGTACTGATGGCAACAGACATTTCAGGCAGTTTTCCCACCTCTACCCTCATTTTCTGAGCACAACGTGAATGTATCCAGCTACGGAGGCTGGGTACTTCATGAAGAACTTGAAGACTCCAAGACTGATGTTGAGACTCCACAGCCTATCAACAATACTGCCAGACGTGTAAGTCTTGCCTTACCACATGTGCGTAGTATAACTGAAAAACTAGTCCACAGTTGGCAGCTCTACCAAGGACACAATGGCCTGGGCACCAATTCCAAGCATTACGGTAACTAATATTTCAACCATTCAACCACTCAACATAACAATGATGTCTACAGACTTGCAGCAGGGCTCAGCACGCGGGGCGCAATGGGATGCGCTCTCCAACTGCTGGACCGAGTATGCACCATGCCAGTGTGCATGCCGGCAAGCGCCATAGAACATCAAAAAACTAGTGATATCACTCTCATCTATCTGTGGCATTTATTTTTGTTGAATATACTTTGATTCTGATTACATTGTATGCAAAATTTGAATTGAATCAAATATGTCATAGAAAACATAAGAGACTGGATTTAGTACTAACACTGAACTTGCCAGCGAAATTGGATATGGTATGGAAAACATAAGACGAAAAACATGTATACTGGATTTGGAGAGTGTCAAGCTGTCTGGTACTCACAGTCCAGGCATTGAGCAGCCTCAGAGGTATACCTTGGATGTCCCGCTGATCCTCGTTCACTGGCATGGAGGCTGGGGGGGGTCATTCTGCCCTAAATGGACTTTGGTGGAGGGCAAAGAGGTCTGATGACCTTACAGGACCGATACATTCGACATAATAAACTACCCTAAAGGCTCATTGTACCTCCAAAAAGTGCTGCCTAAGGTGTCCCAGCCCAGCAATACATCGTGCCCCAAATGTGTCTTGCTGCTAAACTCCTTCCCACACCCCTTGTCCCTCTCCTCTGTGGTTGTTGTTGTTGTTGTTGTCATTGTTGTTGTTGTTGTTGTTGTCATTGTTGTTGTCATCATTGTCATTGTTGTTGTCATCATTGCCATCATTGTTGTCATTGTTGTCATCATTGCCATCATTGTTGTCATTGTTGTCATCATTGTCATCGTTGTTGTTGTCTAGCATTCTCCAGGTGTCATCCTCGCTATTGGCAGCATCCCCAACCAGCCACAAACTCATCAAACACATCCACTCAGCCCATCGTCCCCACCGCTGTCTCCTGCACCATTCTACACCAGTGTTTGTCAAACATCTACTTTTCTCAACGCCATCAACACCATCTCTCACTAGCTCCAAGATACCTCTTGTGGCCTCTACACCCTTTCAACTTTGGCATTGCTGCATGCCATCTCTGTGCTATCCACGCTTTTGTAGTATCACCATTGTCCATACTCTTTCAATGCCCTCCTTCCCCCGCCCCACTTGTTCTAAACATTGCCTTACAGCCTGCTAAGATCCTTGCCACCTGTTTTGTCCTGGCAGTGATTGCCTGCTGTCTCCAATGTCTCCTACGCCTTCACAATTCCATTCACTTTTTCAATGCCCCCACCACCCTATGCCACTCGTTCTCCACATCGCCTTATGGTTGGGTGGTGGCGAGAACACCACTCATGTAAGTACCACATTGGAACTGTTTATCAGGCTCATCCACTCATCCTTCTGCCCTCAGTATACGTGGCATCACAGTTTGCGAATGAAAGATACACCTTCTCACTGTTTCTCCCTTATCATATAGCACTTCAAGCTCATTGTTCATACGAGGATAGCATTATGTATGGACATGTTTGCATGTTGTCTTCATCTGTCTACTTATTGTGTTTATGTCTGTAGCAGACGTTTTACATTGTCAACGTACGTGGTAACTACCAAACTGGGTTAGTTATATAGGTCAGCAGCTGTACCATCAAAGTCACTTATCATATCACCAAGGTTGTGCAGAAGCTCATCCAGGTCAAGCATTAGGACATCTTCTGCAGGGCTGGCCCATGAATTGGGCTCTATCGCAGTGGGTGTCTGGGATGCTGCGTTATCCCTCAGGCCTGAGGTAAAGTTGGTGCCCGAGGTAAGGTTGGCATCTGAACCAGTAGCAATCTGCCTGTTGGGCTCTGTTGTAGTGGGTAACTCAGAAGGGTTGACATTTGCAGCAGTGCCAATTGAGGCAGTCAGAGTCTGTGCTGTAGGGGTGACAGGTGCTAATGTCGCACCAGGTGTCTGGGAAGGGTCAAGCCCTGTGTTATCCCCTAGGCCTGCGGTAAGGTTGGCACCCAAATCAATAGTGATCTGTCTGTTGGGCTCTGTCGCAGTGGGTGACTCGGGGAGGGGTTGACATTTGTGGCGGTGCTGCTTGAGGCAGTGGCAGTTTGTGCTGCAAGAGATGAAAGGGGAGGGTCGTTGGTGGTTGGGGTGCTTTTATGCCTCTCCCGAGTTTGGGTGGTGTCTGAGGTTCTGTGGGTATGCTTTTTACCTTTATCAGAGCGTATACAACAGGCCGGCAGCATAATGTCTCCTTTTTCCAGCTGCTCATTCTTTGTAACAAGGTTTCCAGTTGATTCAATGAACTAGAGATAGTGCTGAGGTTCACAAATGGAAGACCGTCGAGCCAGCCTTCTATGACGACATGGTAGTGTTCGACTATGTTTCGGAAGTAGAGTGGCCACTGCATCTTCACCTTTGAATCTCCGGTTATTGTTTCTAGGTGAGAGCAACAAGTTAATATGCCCAATTAGAAAGCCATTATAGCAGTACTAACATAGTTTGCAGTTGATGAGGCTTCGAATAGAGGCATGAGTGCTCATGACCCTTTGCTGATGATTCTGGGCTGCATCTAATTATAGTATGGCTCAGGCTTTGGACTTCTTTTGCAGCAAGAGAAGTATATACCTTTGATCCCCTGTACCGCAAATCCCTCCATCTTACTAACAAGATCGTTGGTATCAATGCCTATAACTGCACCCATGAAATTTTTCACACCATCAGTCATGAAGGCTATGCCTTGCAGAGGGAGATCAGTTGTGCCACATGTGGCATATATAATACTCTCTACACTGGTGCAGTGTTGGAGATTGTGAAGCTAAAAATTGAATGTTGAATGGCCAATAAAAGAATAATAGTGAGAACAGACCTCATTTTCAACAGCCTTGAATGTGTGGGAGACATTGTTAATTTTTGATCTCATTGTGGTGCGCACCCCGATGGCCTTTGGCTTTTGAACTTCAGCAAACTCTTTGATAAGTTGCTCCTTGTCCTTGGCTGAAAGCTGGTGGTACTCCAGGTGGGTGTCCTTTACTTGTTGAAGCAATGTATCCTTGCCGGTCACTATAATGGAACACGTTGAAGTCTTGCAACCATACAATATAAGATATGTATATTTACTGTTTTGATTTGACTCATTGTTCTGCGCACTGCGAGCAACTTGTTGCCTTTTCCAACAGAATGCATTCCAAGCATTGATCTTGTTTCGCTGAGAACAGAATTTGAGGTGGCCAAAATAGAGGTCGCTCTGGACACGACAAACAGTCTTGTGATGTTTAGAGGCCTGAGACTGCATAGTCTTGATCAATGAGTCCCATGCTTTATCTAGGTCATCTCTAAAGCATTGGGATTTCTCGCGCTGATATAATTTCAGTGCATTGCATGCTTCCTTACTGAGGGTGATTTTTGGGCATGAGCATGGTATGTTGGGATGAACACATCACCTGCCTGTCTTAGAACTGAGGGTGACTTGTGAGGCCATATGATGAGAGCGAGTGAGTTAAACAACCACCACCTCTCCCCCAGCACACACGATATTTAACAGTTGGTAGCAATAGTGAAAATCGTATATTTGATAGCCTGAATAAGTGAAGGGTGAACCATTTTTGTTATAGTTCTGGACCTCACGCTACGTTTTTTACTTTTATTCATCCTTTCGTACTTAGCAACTTTTCACTTTCTCAGTCACGTGACTTTCTGCTTTTCTTAGTCACATGATCTCACACGTGACCGTGGGACAACACGTGACTCGAGTCTAGACCAAGTCCAGACCCTCGTCTTATCTATGATGTCAGGCCTCACGGTTACCTTGCGTTTCCCTCATGTTTCCTTATCATTGACTTTCACTCACCGGCTCTCAAGTATTTAGACTCAGACGACCTACCCTAAACTCCCTTAGTATCATATATATACCGTCCCCTTCTGTCGTCTTTTCCTTAGTCCTATTCACTTGTCTACTCTCCCTTGGGGGCCTGGACATTTAGTTTACTACTCCTTTCTCTACCCTTGCACTTCTGCCGTTTCATCCTCGTTATCGGATGCTACATCGTTTTTATGTTTCAATCCCATCATCGTCTTTTACCATTGCTCTCGTCGTCGTCGTCGACACCTGCCACCAACAAGTCGTTTCCATAAGTTCACGCCTCATCCCTGCGAATACGCAGGTCTAAGTTGTTCAGGTTTCCATCCGGTTTCAATTTTGGATCAGACGATTCATAGGAATACGAAAATCACTAAGAAGATGTAAAGGACACACAGCAGGGTCATAATACCAAGAACCTGAAACAGAACACCAAGAACCAACTTTGGTTTCTGCAGTGTTAATCAGTGCCTATCAGATATTTAGAGAAGAGAAAAAAAATACCATAGTCATAGAAGGCATCAGAGTTACTTCGAAGTCAGCTAAGAGCGCTCAAGACAGATTAGAAGCCTGTTCAAATGTAAAATTCCATGGTGATGCCCTTAATGTAGCCTGTTAATGGCTACTGCACACGGTCCTGACTAACACATGCAAATGAGGAAGCAAGTCATCCCTGAGGTCAAAGCGATCGAGCATAACATCAGAGTTTGGTCCAAGGCTGATGAGTGGTGGATCGAATTCCAATAAGCCAACAATGACTGGTGGTATCACTTTTTTTTCAGTGGGCACACCCAGACCCATGTCAGCGAGACGACATTTGCATGCAATATGCTGGTGAAGAGGTGTGATGGGCTGCTTGACACTGCTAGGTGCAAGTATGGCTGACTCGCAGATGGCGGAAGAAGCAGACAGGTGCTATGTGTCCTCTAACACATTGGGTGTGGCTTCTACACTATGTGCAGTGCATTGGATGCATGCAGTGGTAGGGTGCTGAGAAATAGGAAGATGAGTGGGTCTGTTAAGACAAATAGATTCCGCAAGTACTATGTCACAGTAAACGAATTGATCATATACAGTCTATGTATTTACTTATAGCATGGTTGGGGAGCCTTAATGGATTCAATGTCACACCATTCTACAAAGTGTTGGAGGTGTGGTATAGCGAACTCTTGACAGAAAGCTTGGATGAGCATGGCAGTATCACCATTGATACACTCATTTTGCACAAGCTCTTGAGGAGGAATATAGACGTCGACCGTGAGTTTTTCAGCAGCGAGGTTTGGCAGTACCTCAGAGCCAGGGCACCTGATTAAAAGAGATATTCTGCCATCCAGATGGTCTTGTATGGTAATCTGCAAGGTGTGAGCTGCAAGCGATAAAATCTGTTGGTTATTGGTCTTACTGCATCAAAGATGTTGTCGAGTGAGGCGTCGACCAGTTCCATACTGCTGCTAATGTCGTGCTCGTATTTATCCAAAGGATCAAACAATACATAAGCCGAGTGAAGGCCAGCTGGGGTTCTTGTATGGTAGTGGGCAGCATCTGAGTTTGCACCGTATCGAAGAAGGGCCCGAATGGCAACTTGACATAGATTATTGTTGAAGCCCTGGGCAAATGCAGAAGTATGCATTGCTCTGATATTTTCAACTGTGAAATGGTTCTGTTCAGAAACAGAGATTTCACTGTCCTTGGAGTCAATGTCTGGGGTGGGCACTGTGTTGACGGTTAACATGAGTGTGAGGGGTTAAGAGGCATCTAGTGTATAAGGTCACTTACCAAAGGAGTAATCATGATTCTCCCAATGTGCTGATACTGCGGATACATTTGAGATTACCAAAAAGCTCCCTAGTGCTGGGTTTGCACTATGTTCTCAGTAAGGGCGACCATTCATCCTGTCCATAATGAATCAAGGTGTTATCTTAAGGGAAAATGTACATATCTTGATGTATGTCTTATAACATCGAGGTTTCTCGGGCTCCTGGCAATGTCACATGAATAACTTGGTATAATCTGTTGAAAGCACGTTATGCCTGGGCCACACTTGCACACTTGCCTACATGATTGCAATGTGTCATGGGTACACTTTAAATGCCACTGGGTGAAATCTTTGTATCATAACTACAAGTATTACTGGCAGGCTTCTGGTGAAGTGCGTGGGCCTGAGTGACTTGATCCAATCAGTTGAAAGCATGTTATGTTGTACTTGTCCACTTGCCACACAATGAACAAAATACACAGGCCACAAGGATTGTAACAAAGTACATGAATACTGGTCTGGCTAATTAATCTACAATGTCGTGCAAAAAATCTGCCATTGCCTGAGTTCCTGCCATATCTTCATTGTTGTCTATCATGTCATCATCGCCTGGATCATTGATGTAAAGGTTATAGATCTCATTGAAAAGTATTGGTTCTACTAGGAACAGAAAGGTTGGAAATTGGCTAACAATGGGATCAATCATGGCTTACTTTGTTGCTCATCATCTCGAAAATCACCAGGTGAATTGTGTGGGGATGAACACTGATTGGCAGGGCTTGGGGTGCTTATGTTTTTATATGGCTCCAAGTCATCAGCAGAGTGAGAGACTTCTGCACAGGTGCCAATTTCCCATTGTCCAACCAACCCATACTATTTCACAAGAAGATTTAAGTAGTGGATGTGAACTGCATTCACTGCTGTACGAGATTGGTGAAGGCATGCCAGTTCAGATGCTAGGAGTGGTTCAGACTCACAGAGATTAGCAACCATTTGAGCTACTTCATTTTCTTCATCATGTATAGCAGTTTGCAAACGGCAAATCTCAATATTTATTTAACCTTGCAATCTCTTCCCTTGCTGGGCACAATTTGAATAACTTGGTTGTAGCTTCATGGACAGCTGGTCTAGCCCAAGTGTGCTCATGAATATCATCATAGGTGTGGCAGAGTAGATCAAACTCGCTGATGAATGTGTACTTAGTAATCTCCTTCCAAGAGATAGGTGGCCGAGGAGGAGTGAGATGAGCTGCTTGTTCATTGTACCGCATGATGGCTTTGTGAATAGCCTCAGATCTGTGCTGCAGACCCTTGCTAATTTGTTGGCAAAGTATGTAATCTGCATTCAATAATTAGTCAGGCATTGCACCTAAAAAGAAAACTTACCGGTATCCGACATAGCATACTTAGAGAGCTCGAAAAGGTGCATGACAACCAGTCGCTCAAGCTTACCTAAGGCCTTTTGATACTTGGCAAGAGCCATATTCTCTTTGAAGCAATTGTACTCGTCATTGCCAACTTGCCAACCAGACTCCAGACCAAGCTGGCCTTGGAGATGGGCAGCTAAAGCTTCCACATTTTGTAATCTTGTGTATGCAAGCTCAACATGAATGCATGCCTGATTGAGTGCCTTCCCAATCACATTAAAATTGCTATCACAAATGCTACTTAGGGCCCCATTAGCAGCGGTACATGCAGCATTCCATTTGGCTCTACAACAATTATGTCAAATCTTTAGAATGTTCAAATTGAAGGAAAAATTTTACCTTCTTTCTTTAAGGTTGTCCAGTGCTCGTACATAACGTATTTTGGCATCGTGCTGTTGTGAAAGTTGCTTGAGGGAGAGAAGATAAGTGTGTTCTTCAGCAAGGAAGCACAAAAAATCATCATCAGTAAGATTCAATTTCATTTTAAGTACACCAAGCTCCATGCTAAGTGTGTGAACAAGTTCCTTGGCTTCTTTGTAGTGGTTCTGAATGAAATGTGCTATAATACCATAGTCAGTAAGACCAAGTATGGACAAAATAAGATTCATACTCAGTGCTTCATACTTCTCCTGGTTCCAGAAGGCAAAGTGTTGCTCAATTGCTTAATGGCAGTGAAAACACGTAGCATGGTGTAAACTTGAGGCCAGCTCATTGGATGCAGAGAAAACGTGCTCGCACTCTTCACCCTCTGTATTTCCTGCACCCTCAATGTACATTGGATGTGTTATGTTTCTTTTCTTATACTTCTTTCTTTAGATGAGGACCGACCTCACTGACACATGTACCAGTCCTCCACTTGCCTTGCTCTTGGACTCATACTTGGCCATTTGGGCCCTGTCAAGTATTCCTCACCTTGCTTATTTATTGTTGCTTACTCTTCCACCGACACCATCGCATCGCTTACTTATTCTTGTTTACTCTTTTAACCGATGCCGTTGCATCGCTTACTTGATTTCTATTGTTAACTCTGCTGACTAATTGTTCTCTCCATTTCCATTCCATTCCAGCCGATTAGTCATTCCCTCTTGGCCTTAGTATATAAACCCTTCGATACCCACATGTATTCCCCATGCTAGTCTTACCTGAACTCCCACCTAAGTTCCTAGCCTCAATACATTGCTTCCTCTTCCCTTGTCCTTGGACTTCTCTAAGTCATCACCCTACTTCTGAGTGGATGCTCCTTGTCTTAAAACCTCATCTCAGTGACTACTGCCGCTGATCTCCAAGTCTTACCTTCATGGTAGTGGCCCGTCATCCCTCATCTCAATGACTATTGCCATTGATCCCCAAGCCTTACCTTTGTGGTAGTGGCCTGTTGTCTTGGTTGGAAAACCTCCAACATCTTCGCATAAAGGAAACCCCTTGGTGCGACTCTTCGGAAGACTGTCGTCTTCACCCCTCAGATCTTCACTTGTCCACACTCAGGCCAAGTGTAACAGGATGCCAATCCAACTGACACAAATGATTGTGTGCATGTCCATGGAAGGCACCAACCATAAATCACAAATTGAGGGCTTGTACCCTTTCGCCAATGCTGCTAGAGCAAGCAGTCTTTGCGAATGCACAACCAATGTCATATGCACAAGCACCATTTGGACCATATATAGGGAGGAGGCAATCAATGATTGTGAGGGGATATTTTGCCCTTCAGATGCCATTAATGCAAATTATATGAAGATAGAACCTCACTTACAGCTCACCGCTCTTTACCATATTGCAAACTAACAACACAAAGCAATGATGGCACATTACAATAAATATTCCAGACTCCTCAAATACAGTAAAGATTTTCTTCTGGGTATTGGTCCGAGCATTTCGCCAACAGTCAACACAATTGAATGCATCAGAAACCTCTGACATTGGAACTGCCTTCCAGTCGTCAGGGTTTGCTTCGGTGTCTGAGATTACATTTTCAACCTACATATTGATGATTAGGATCAGTTAGTAGCAGCAGTAGTAGCATCAAACAAACCTGGGTGGCAGTAACCTTGTATTTAAATTGGTCTACTTCCTCATTACTCAACCAATAGGTTGATCTTGCAGTGCGTGAGTCAGGCCATGGGACCCTCCTATATGCCGCAGTGTTCCACCGCTTTTGTTGCGGAGCATCACTTCAACCATAAATATAATGGCGAACCCCATCAAGGGGATGGTGGAAGGCGATGGCGAGGAGTACCGAGACGGCGTAAGGAGCCTTTTACTGTGGCATAACAGGCAAAGAGGGAATAGCCCTCCACTTGGATGCTCAGGCAGTCCAGACGTAGGGGACCGGGTAAGAAACAAGTGAATAGACTGGAGGTATCTAGAGTACAG
>JBBPQR010000260.1:0-13852 GCA_038092615.1 Boletus sphaerocystis | reverse complement strand
ATCCTCCTCGTCCGCTTCAGATGCCGAACTTGCTTGGGTATTGTCATCGGGTTTCCGAGGTGCTGAAGACTTGCGTGCCTTTCTCCGATGCTTTTTGCGCTTCAGGTACCTAGTCTTTGCTTTGGTTTTTACCTTGGACGAATGAATACTTGGCACTAAGATGACCGGGAGTATGCTTACTTTGGACACACCGGCTTTGATGGGCTGAGGAACCTCTGTCATACTACTACGCAGTCTATGTTGCTGGCGACGAACAGGTAGTGTGATTTACCAAGAAAGGTAACACTGGGTTACAGGGTGCCCCACTGGCAGCGACGCTTGGATGCTTCTGGTGGTGCTGTTATTTGCGACGCTAGTTCAACGAGTCATTCAATAGTAAGTGTCAATCGACAGGGCCAAATGAATCCAAAGCCGAACTAGGCGAATCATGGTGCGGGTCGTCTGTCGTGAACTGGGTCGTCTGGCAGGCTTGAACTTGAACCAAAATTCAAACTAAGGGCATGTCGTTCTGGTCATCATGATCCGACTCGTGTTTGGCAGCCTTCACTTCAATTATGGTCCAGGCTCGCAATCAATTTTAGTGGTCCATCAGTCTCATCAACTTTAGAATCATCATGTTCGCGCACGCTGACAGGAAATCAACATACAAAGTCCCACCCACCACGTTCACCGACAAGCTGGTGTCACAAGAGGCTCGACGTGAAAAGGTCAACCATTGTATTCCAGTGCAACTTCATCCGAACTAACGCGGATACCTCTATACAGGCCCTAGAAGAACAAAGGCGGGTGGGTCAAGCATGTTGAACCCATCAGCGCACCGATTCTCATGTGCATGACCATCTGGCTTAGCGAAGGGCCCAGAAATTCGATTCATCCAGACAACTTGATGCATTCGCGCATCTGAGTCTCGGCGCATCTGACGACGAGGGCGATGAAGACATTGATGAAGAACCTCAAGTGATAAGGGATGGGATAACAAATTACGCCCCCCTTGCAGGCACATCAGACCTATCTGACATTCTTGCTACATCCAAGCCAGATGATGGCAGCCACTTGAAAAAGAAGCGTAGCAAAAACAGACGGAAGCGAGCAAAGAAGCCTAGTAAGTGGGCAAACAGGTGCATGTACGCGGAGTTACTGGAGATGAAAGAGGAACCTGGCGTTTGGGACAACCACTCAAATGACACAGACGACGGCCTTCCGTCAGATCTTGAGAGAGGGTGGGTCGCGGTGGCGCCCATACCAACAGGAAAGCGATGTCTGGCGATCACTCACCAATCAACGTCGGGTGTCATAGGAATATGTGCCATTATTGTTTCCAATGCAAAAGGTTGGCTGACTGAATTACTCTACAGCACCAAATACAACTCTTCGATCTCGCCTTTTCGGTAAAATGCTGCTTCCTCGCTTTCCGTCTTCCCTCCCTCCACTAACAGTGTTGGACTGCATTCTCGACATCAATTGGAGAACGAACGGAGTTTTACATGTCCTTGATGTGATTAAGTGGAAAGGTCAGGATATTGCAGACTGTGAAACTCCTTTCAGGTACTCTGCATTTCAATGGCGATTATCCCATACTCATCGAATTTACAGGTTTTGGTGGCGGGACACTCGGCTTGCTGAGCTGCCAAAATTTGCACCGCCTTCAACCGTGTTCTCGTTCACTGGCTCCGCCGAGGCTCAACAATCGGTTTCACAACCAAGCTCTTACAATTTCCAATATCCCACATCGTTCATTCCTATTCCTTATCACACAGACACAACTCTCCCCATGTTATACTCCCATATCGTACCCCTAGCCCTCTCAACGCGGGAGATCCTCGTTGATGTCCCAGCTTCAGCACCGTTCCGATTTCTGCCCTCCTCGGAGTCCACAATGTCGATCGACTCGGGGGCTGACCAAAGTGGACTGACAACTGTGCCGGTGCATGTAACATCGGATGGACTCCTACTCTATGTTTCCCAAGCAAGCTACGAAGAGGGCATAAGCCCACTGAGTTGCTGGATACCTATAAGGCCAGTGATCATCCCTGGCGAACAGGAAACTGGTTATGGGAAACAGGAGGGCAGTGGTCCGTTGGATCTTTTTCAGCGGTATGTTCTTGTGAGCCTACCCAGTGCCGTGTCTGATAGCCAAGCTGGGGCAGACTCGTTCGTCGCCGTTTGGCTAGGATGCACTCCAAATTGCATTCTGACGGCATGGACATGTAGAACCAGATCTATAAAGTCAGGGACAACCGTTACTTTATTGGCTGTCACATCCTCAAGGCTTTTGGCCTATCACATCCTTCGTGTGTTTCCTGCTGGATGCGTGCAAACACTGCAAAATGAATGGAAGGGTGTGTGGAGTGTGCAACAAGAAAGATTGAATAGAAGTCTCGAAACTGACGAAGGTTGCTAGCAATTTCTAAAGTTGAGCTACAAGATGGGGGGTTTGTGTACCGCCCGTAAACTACATAAAATGATTAAGAACTTGTTACTGTGGACCCTGGCCAAAGAATCATGGCGATTATCCGCGTGAAAAATCAGTAATCATCAAGCCAGAATTATAGTATCATACCACACTCTCAAACCAAACCAGTTCAATCGGTAGCAAGGAGTTTCTTCAGATAGTCCACTGCTGCCTGCCGTACAGATGCGTCCACTTTTGAATTGCTCATCAATTCCATTGCAACCTGAGCCCGCTGCTTTATTCCAAACTCTTTGTTACTCTCTCGATCCGCCTGCTCCCTCTCGAATCGACGGCGTTCCATCTCCTGACGTGCTGAGCTTTCTTTCTCTTCTCGTTCCTCACGACGACGCAGGTAATCAATTTTGAGCTTGCTGTGTTGAACCTGCGCTTGAAGCAGCTGGAGACAGGCTGCCACCAGGTTTTGTGGAATAGAGAAATTTATTTGTGATGGTTCTGGTGCAGGCGACGCAGGCCTTTGTCCTAGAACCATGGGCCGAGCAGGTGAACTTGACGGTCCTGCATCCAAGATATGGTGGTCAAAGCTAGCAGAGGGCTGGGGATTAACAGGTTGAGAATAGGGTGGTGTACGAGCAGGTTGTGGTGGTACGGAGTGGGAGTGTGGAGGGTCTGATACTGGCATGTCCAAGGAATTCTCTTCGTCATCCGCTTCATCGCTGTTGACTGCGCCTCCCACAACACCCGATGCACCATTTGCATTGTGCCGGGCAGAAGTGCGGGAAATAGCCGGGTCGCCGTGCCATCTGTTAACGAACGTTACTTAGTTGATAGGTGGTTGGTTGACCGTGCCCCACCTGCGGTAAAATAGACTGTACCACCCGCTTCGGTGCCAGTGGTCTATGGTTCTGGCATTGAGATTTCCAACATCGCAGCCAGCCTTTCGTGCGAGCTGAAGGCGGCGCTCGTATTCTCGTAGTCTGTCCCCTTCGATGATCATGCTGAGGGGTCCATTGCCAGATTGCGCATGAAATGCCTCAAAGGTATAGATTTGCTTGAACAAGTTAAAATTGCGCTCATAGCACCCCTTGAGAGCTTGGTATGTCTTCTTTCCCCCAAAGACTTCCAAGGCACACTGCACTGACTGTGAACGAACGATGTAAACCCATACCACTCACACGTACCTCTCTGAAACACGAGTTTTTTGTAGAGCGGAGAGAATTCCAATGTTCGTCTTCACTCGGGTCCATGAGCCAGGTGAACAACTTGGTTTTCTCTTCCTCGGTCCAATGCTTCGAACCATGAACAGAGTCGGTGTCAAAGTCACCTGCATCTTCAACTTCCCGTCGTCGTTTTCCTAGTTGGCTGTTTGATATCACATTGGTGTTGTCAGTGTGCTTGCGCTTCAGTGTATTGGTCGCCTGACCATCATTCGTTAGGGGAACGGTGAATTCGTGTATGGGGGAGCGTGAAGGACCGGCGACAGGCTGAGTGGGCCGTGTACCACTACCATTCGAGTCAAGGATGGTCGGTGGTGAATCCGTCAGCCTGAATCCACCGTCGTGGAAAGCCGGCCGTGCACTGAGCGTAGGGGTAAGATGAGATCCCAGTGCTCGGTCGAGACTCTGCAACGGACCCATCGATGAGGCTGCTTGGGAAGACGAAAAGTCAGGTAATCCTCACCGAAACGTTGCTGACATTGGGATCACGTTGCAGGTGGCCAAAGGCCATGCCTGGGTCACTGCATGTGGTCAAAAATATGATGAGCCATTTCATTTGGCATGATGTCGTGCGTAGATGAAAGACGATGTTGTGGGCGTACTTACCCGTGGGTCTGGGAGTTGTCCATGGCTAGCTTGACTCTCCTGTTGAACCACGATGAACCGGACGCGAACCGCTTGGACTTTTTGACAGTGCCAGCTCGTTTGCGGTGCTGCAACCAAACAAACAACCATAGAGGCGCTATTGAATGCACAAGGAATTAGGTTAATCTGTATGTATACATGGCCGTCGAATTCATAACTCAAATCTCATCGTCTGGCTCTCCCTCAGCATCCAAGTCCGAGTCGTCCTCGACCTCCACACGCAAGGCGGCAGCGTCTTCTGTGGAACCCCCATCCCCTGTGCCTCGTGCACCTGGCAGCTGTGGTAAAATTACCTCCCCTTCTCCTGAAATCTTGCTGCGAACCGCGCAGTTGACTCCTTCTGCCACGAACACAGTATCATCACTCGGAACACTGTGCCGACTGGTTAATCCGGTGAGAGGAGTTCCCAGGTCTTCAGATTTCACGTCGGTGCACTCCCGTGGTACGAGATCATCAGGTGGGACATCTCTCTCCAACTCCTTTTCTCCCTCCACAGTCCCGACGGCAAGACTAGCTTCCAATAAACACAATGAACGTTGTCTGGAACCCGGGCGGACTCCGTTCGTGGTATGTTCTTCTCCATTGACAACCAAGGGATGATGGTCGACAACTTGATCTACACGATCATCATGTCGCTCACGATAAGTAGGATCCATGGATGTAGGGAGATCCTCAGGAGAGTGCGAATCGAGTTTCCTGCGCTTCCGGGGCGATGCTGGTTTGGAAGCCAATGTCGGTCCAGGCTCATGTGATACAGCGGGAGCTTTCTCAGGTGGTCGGACTCTGGGGGGCCGGCCACGGCGACGCTTGAATGGCACAGTACTAGTGTCTCCAATCCTCTGCACGCTGCCGGTACCGTCAAGAAATGAATCGCTATCTTCTTCCTGTAGTCCAGAGTCACCGTCCGGAACTGCCTGCGCAGAACCTGACCGAGTGGACATCACAAGGGAATCGAGACTAGAGTCCCTAGGCGTGCCTTTCAATTCTTTCTTTGGTGTGGCTGCTTTCTCGTGAAGCAGGTCATCAAAAAGGTGGGCTGCAGTCACCTCTCCCGCATCACGAGCCATTGCCACTTGCTCGTTCTGCTCGTTTGACGAGCCTTGTCCAGAACCCAGAGACTTGGCTCGATCGCCAATATCCAGCATAGGTGTCCCACCGTCCATTGGACTCTGGTCGGTGTGGACTAGGACACCGAAACCTAAACTCGGTTCGGCTTGAAGTACCTCCACACCCGCTTTGGTGTAGGACAACACGAAAGGTGTCCACTTCAGCTTCTCGGGCCTGAGCCTTAGGTATCCCTTCTTTTCCCACGTCTCCAGCCAACGTTCCACCTTTTCTTGATCCCAAGAGATTTCGTAGTGCGTGGGGGCGACGAACGGCACATTGGGCTTGTTTCCTCCCCCTTCTATTTGCTTTTGTGGATTGGGTCTCTGCAAGTGCCTCCGCGCAATGCCATTTTTGCGACCACGTGGGAACTTGATTGACTGCCCTGGTGATGGACGAACAGGGTTTGGGGCAGTATCCACTGTAATCATGTCTTGTTGCACGAGGATGGTAAAAATGTCCTCGATAGTCATCGACGTGGCTCTACTGATATCTGTTTGATGGTACGCATGGCACCTGATGTGAGGGAGAGTCAACCCTTGAGCGAAAGGAAAACATGCAGACCTTCAAGGGTTGGTTTCGGGGGGGCTGAGACAAGGTATCGCAGAAGTGCAAGCGTCCAGTAGTTCTTGTAGCCAAGAGCACCCAGTCCGGAGAGAGGCTTTTCAGGTGAGCCTGCACGCTGCTCTTTCTTCGACAATAGGTAGCCTGAGCAAGAATTCGGTTAATAGCCCATCGAAACCCAGGGATTTAAACATACTGAAATCGATGAGATAATTTCCCCAGCCCTGTCGCTGTCGTACCGGAAGTGTCATAATACAACTTACGTTGTATTGTTTCGGTGAACATTTCTCCTTGCTGAAGTACCCCACGAAGTGAGCCCCGATGTCATCAATCTCCGTCATGACGTAAAAGAGAAATGGTTCAACATCGTAAAAAAGAGATTTATGGTCAAGGAACATCTTGGAAAGGAGGCACAGATTCTGGCAGTATATTTTGTTCTTGCGTCCGTCCACCTCGAATATAGAAATTGAACCATCGCGGTAAATTTCGTCACCAGGTGGATGACGAGCTTTACATTTTAACTACAATCGCCGGTCAGTTACACAAAGTGCGCTACATATTCACACAAGAGCTCACTCGATGTCGACCAAATGCAAAGCGGCTTCGCATATACTTTAAACAAAACTCGCATATCCACAGTCGTCCGTCTGGTATGTTTGCATACTCTTCCGGGAACGGGGCGTCGTACCAAGGATGAATGTCATAGGGCCCAAAACGGATAGTACGTATGCGTAGCGTCGATTGTCCGTCAGGGACGGTCGGGGTGTTCGGAGTTTGTGAGTAGGTACCCGGGGTCGGTGGGACGAGGCTTGGGGTGGATGGTACCGGAGATGCGGGTGGCAACGAATGGGGTATGGATAATTGATGTAGGGTAGCGGAGCGAAGGGGACGCGAAGATGGACCGGCTATCGGCGTATCTGGGTTTTCAGCAGCCGAAGGCGGTGGAACTAGAGCCGGATACAATTTCTCCTGGGGTGTCAAGTGATCAACAACGATGCTGGTACATAAATCAACTACACACCTCAGCAGCAAGCCTGCTCTTCTCAAATCTTGTCCTGTCAAAGCTGTCAATAGTCGTCTTGGACATATCTCTCTCTGCTGATGATAAGATGTCCTCAAAGATATTGTGCTCCGCGTCGTCCTCACGCTCCTTGCCTTTACCCTTGGGCGGCAGCCGCAACCGCACAACTAACGGTGGGGCAGGCGAGCGCACCTTGATGCGCATACGTTTCGGGGGACGCGGAGTCTGCGTCCCTGTTGCATGCTTGGCGGGTCTCTTCTTCTTGGTTGATTGAGGACGGCGGGCTGGGGGAGCGCTCACTGTTTCGTCCGAATCTGAGTCGGAATCGGAGGATTCGTCAGTGGATGAATTGTCCACCTGGACGTCCATTTCGTGGTGTGCTCCTGATGGGTCATTTGTCTGTCCATCTGGATCAGATTTACCGGAGGCGCAGTCCAGTCCTTGCGAGGGGATAGCGTCATGCCGGGCCTGAGTGGAATTGGGATCGGGAGGGAGCATATCGAGGGGAGGGCATAAAGGACAGTGCCATTGACCTGGTGGCTCCTCATGCAGTGGAGGTTGGAGACAATCCATGTGCCACCCTGTAGGAAGCGGAGAGGTGAGCAGACGGGAGGTGTGAAACAAATTGGGATGTACCTCGATCGCAAAAGTCGCAAAACAATATCCTGGCCTGTTGACATATGAACCATAGCGGATAGACTGGACGGAGTCTCTTACATCGTCCCCCTTTTCTTGACAAATCTCACAGATCTTGCATTCGATGCACCGCCAGGGGTAGGATCTGACGACGTCGGCAACCTTTGCAAGTTCCATACAGCTTGGATGCCCTGGGAACGGAAGTTGATAAATATCACCACGAGGCCAGGTATGACCGAGACGCACCACTACGGCCGCACTCTTCACAGGAGACCATGACCTCTGGCTCACCGCGCTTGTTCTTTGAATCGTTACCGTGGCAGAAGCCGCATTCCTGCTCACGTCTGGGTTTTCTCTTTCGTTTTTGCGGTTTCACGAGCCGTGGAACCTCGGTTTCCGGGATCGGGAGATACGCCACGGGTGGCTGAGGCGCGAACGGATCACCCTGAGGCCCCTGGTCATATTGCAATGGCTCTTGAGAGTAATGCCTATGCCGGGGCGGAGAAAATTGGTGCTGGAGAATGACAGGGTGGGGCTGTGGATGACTGGATGAGCAATGTACTGGGTAACCAAGTGCGGCACGCGACGCGTCCGGGCTGATGGCTTACCTGGTTGGAAGAAGGAGGACGCAAATTTCTGTCGCGGGGTATGGGTGGGACGACGGGCGGTGCGGCGAGGGCAGGATCAATCGGAATGTCGTCGACGGGAGTGCCGAGATCGCCTGGTGTGTCGCGGTCGGGGATGGCGTTGGTGGGGAAGGGGAGACCGCGCATGGTGGTTATGGCGAGCGACGAGGAGCACAGGTAGAGTTAGGTCACGTTTCATGACGAAAAAGCAAGCGTACACTTCCATTTCTGGCGAGCCGGCTCGCAAATTTGCACAGGATCTGGCGCAAAAATGAACCAGGCCAACCAGGCCGTTGGAGCCAAAACAAGCGACAACAGGAAGGAGCGATCCTGTGTCAGAAGAGAGAGGCCCGGCCAAGTTTGAGTTGGCCTGCTATCCAGCTTTGTTTCCTACCACCATCTTCCCCCCCAGGAATGCAAGCCGTCATCCATCGCCAGCCCCTCCCCCCCCTCCTAGACCAGTATCACCCCACATCGCTCACCCAGCTTCGCTCAAATCCCACAATCATGCCCACCCCCCCAGTCGTCTCCCGCAAGCGAAAGAGACCCCACCAGTACACCGTCAGCTACAGCGAAGTCCAAGAGGTCGACAACGAGGGCCGTGTCCGTGAGGTCATCGTCATTGAAGACACTCCTCCTCCCTCCACTATTTCTCCCGCAACCACCCACACCAACGCCTACTCCGCTTCCTACCAGCCCCCTCCCTACTCAGCACCAATCAGGACCAGAGCCCGTGCCGCCGCAGAGGCACAGGCCCTCTCCGCAAGTTCCTCCTCAGCAGTGTTAGTGGCACCAGCGCCAAAGAAGAGAAAGCGTGACCAGCCCGATGACCCCCGTGGGACCCTCGTCAAGAAAGTCGCTACCGGCCTCCAACAACAACCTGCCGCACTCTCCTCCAAGTCCTGGGCCAGCGGCAGCGGGCCTGCCACTATAGACGTACGTCCCTTCTTTCTCGCATTCCTCTTGCTCGCAACTAGCATTAATTCATTATCAGCCATCCAACGCCATCATTCCTTGTGATGATAAGGAAGGCCATTACATTATTGTTCCAGACGACATTATTTATAATCGTTGTAAGTCTCCATCCTTCTACAGTACCACTTCCATGCCGACCACCTCTCAATCTCAGATCGCACGGTTCGCCTTCTCGGTCAGGGAACCTTTGGAAAAGTGGTAGAAGCAGTCGACATTCAAACACAGAACCGGGTAGCGATCAAGATCATCCGTGCCATCCCCAAGTATCGTGATGCAAGCAAGATTGAGATACGCGTCCTTCAGAAACTCAAGGAGAGAGACCCTGCAAATGTCCAGTTGGTCTGCGTCTTTAGCAGCGTCTTGCAGAATGCTAACTTTCTTTCTTTCTTTTTTTTTTAAAAAATAGTAAATGTATCCATTTACTCCACTGGTTTGACCACCGAAACCATATATGCCTCGTTTCGGAATTGTTGGGCATGTGTGTATACGACTTTTTGAAGGAAAACGAATTTGCCCCGTTTCCCCGGAACCACATACAATCTTTCGCCAGGCAATTGCTTGGAAGTGTCGCTTGTACGTCGCCGCCTTCTTCCGTCGCAGTGTAACTTACATCGTGTGTTGTCCCAGTCCTGCATGATCTCCACTTGATTCATACAGATCTCAAACCGGAAAATATCTTGCTTGTGCGCAACGACTACAGGCTTGCCGTTGTGCCCGTGCCCGGAAAGGTATGTGGCTGTCGCATTTTTGACGTGCAAATTAGATGCGATGAAATTTCCATTCACAGCGGAGCGCTCCACCACGGACAAAACGGATGCTTCAATCTACAGATATCCGCCTCATAGACTTCGGTTCTGCGACGTTCGAGGAAGAGTATCATTCAACAGTGGTCTCCACGCGACACTATCGAGCGCCGGAAATCATCCTCGGTGCGCTTCTTTTGTTCGCAAGCTGCATCCTTCCGTTTACATGGCTTTGTTCTATAGGCTTGGGGTGGTCATACCCATGTGATGCATACTCATTGGGATGCATTCTCGTCGAATTCTATACCGGCGTTGCACTCTATCAAACACACGATAATCTTGAACACCTTGCCATGATGGAAGCGGTCATGGGAAAGATGCCTGATCGCTTTGCCCGCGCAGGGGCGCGGTCGAAGCCCGAGTTTTTTAAGGAAGGACCACGGCTTGACTGGCCTAAGCCCAAGGCATCGCGGCAAAGTAAGAAGGATGTTCGTGCAACCAAGTCACTCGTGGTAAATTTTTCGCTTACGCTTTCCACCACTATTCCCTCAATCTCCATTTGCTCGCAGGAGGTTATACCACCCAACGACCAGATCAACAAACATTTTTTGGATCTCGTGCGACGATTGCTCGCTTTTGATCCCGCTCAACGGATAACTGTGCGGGATGCTTTGCACCATCCGTATTTTTCTATCAGTGTTCCAGACGAACTGTAGCCCAGATTACCACAGGTTATCTATTTTCACTCTTGTAGACCACCCTTTGCGACGATTACTCGCCACACCAACATCATCTTCATCCACTGTCTGCAGCGCATCCTCAGTCCCCTCGGTTGTTTTATGGTGTTTGGTCGTGGTCATGTACAACGCAAAATCAGCTCAACACACGTCTCCTCATCCATGACCTGTCTGATTTGCATTCATCCCTTTCACGTCTGCCATCTCTGCCTACCAAGTGCAATAATTGTTCCCTCAAGGAAGATCGTATGTTTTACTTGTCACCGCACAATGCAGTAGTTGCATGTTCTTATTGTAGCATGCAATCTCTCCTCCCCCTTCACAGGCGCCTGGTGCTCCGTGAAATGATGGACAATGTGCGGGATGCGAGACTCGGGTGATGGTGAGATTATCCACGACTGTGTTACCCACTGGCGTATGTTGCGCTTATTGCGATCATAGAACAACTGTTCAACAACAGCACCCTTCCGGGGCATGTATGAACCTCCCAAGCGTTGAGTAACCACGTAGATCTACTCCTGATGATGAATGTCGTCAATGTCGACATTATCTTTGCTCCTTGGAGCGAATGCGGCTGGAAATTTCATGTATGTATTAGTACTACGTCACGGTGTGCTACTGGCTCGGGGGAATTAAAATCTACGACCTAATTCAGACACTTACGACTTGACGAAGGCGCGTCTTCTGCACTTCTTCGGAACGCTTCCCCGAAATACCTCTTCGTCTCGAAGGACCACACCATGTTTGCAATTACCCACTGTCCGCGCCCGTCAAAGTAGCGTTCTAGGTCGTCATCCAGCTCCTTCCCTTACGACTTCATATTCTTGCGTTCTTCGAAGTCGGCATCCATCAGCTTCTTGCATTCTTCAACAAAGTTTTGTAGATCCATTCCCCGCTCCTGCATCAATATTGTCACAATATTACTCCCACCGTGTCCTTTGTTGTGTTCCATCTTGAACGAATACACGTCTGGATGCCGTGCTGGTCATTATGTGACGATCATGCTCCATGTCAAGACACAAACATTGCCACCAGATAATGTCACCCGCGGAATAATCACATTCAAGAAGCCATGAACTTCAAACAATTCGTCAGCCAAGTCAAGGCCGAGTTCAAACCCCACGAAATCGAACGAAATGTGGTTTGCACTGTTGTTTCGCCGTAGAGCGGGGTACGATGCAAAATCGAGAATATTGCCCTTCTCACGGAGGTAGGCTTCCAGGACGAATGCGTCAATGTAGTCTTCGATGTGCTTGATGAACCACTTTGCCGAGCGTGACCGTAGCTTCTCATAGAGACACTTTCGAAGCCTGAGTCATCATCGAAGGAAGCAAATAAATAATCCTTACTGAGTTGAGCGAGCGGTGAGCTGTCCTTGTACTCAGGGTCCTTCAAGCAATTGATGGATAAGTTTGTCGAACATCCAGAGAAGATTGAGGCAATCGCAGCATCTCAGAGGCGTAGGGAAACGCTCTCGCCGACAATAACTCGCTGTCCGTCCTGTTGAAAATATTGCGCTGTCTATTGCGTTGGGTTCGGCGCCAATGGCCTCATAGTCGTCGGGGAAGATATAGCCCTTCTGCAGAAGACATACCGAGAGCAGATCGTGGAGATAGAATTGGTTTGCGCCGCTAATCTGCATGGAGGGGTGGGTAAAGTGTCTTTGGTACTCTCATTCCCGCTCCTGCTCCCCATTTTATGTGCCAGATGCATGCCTAACTTGTGTCTAACGCGATAATTTATGATGCTGAATCCATAGGACGGAGGTCGCGGAGGAAATTCCCCGAGGAGCCACTAAAGCCCGCCCACTCGATCAGAATATTTGGCTTCAAAGGTGACGACATTCTTCAAGGCAATCGTGTACCTACATTCTTGGTCACCCACGAACGCGAGGAGTCGCCGAGGACCGCGCAGAGATATACTTCCGCTCTTCTTGATCGCAGTTCCCATCACAGATAAGGTCTGAGGGGAAAACAGATAGAAGTTCCCGGGACATGTTGCGACGGAGGGCGCGAACGAATGCGACACTCGATTTGTCGTTCGTGAATACGGTCATCAATGCCGTCAGGGGAGCAGCGGTGCCGATGGGCCAACGAAGAGTTGCGTTAAGCTTCGATTCCGTCATAACTCCACAAACCGTGCTAAATTGTGAGGTACTAATGACATACCCAAGGGAAAGCAGAATTCTTGAAAAGATCGAGTCATCTTTGCAAGGCCAGGACCATTGCTGCTGTTGAAAGAATCGCTAGCAAAGATCAAGTAGCATGTAAGAAAAGCCGAATAACCGCGCCCCGTATACGAGCAAGGAAACGCAACGTTTTTCTTAGATAGATATACAACATGCACCCAGTTTGCATAGCTCGTGTTCCAACTCGAGTGGACGATTCGGGGGACAATTAATTAATTTCATTTCGTCGAGGTCGGTGATTCAGGTAGACAGCGCGCTATTGTATGGTAAGACTTGTAAAAACCGGGAAAACACCCACGCACCCACACCTGAGACATTGGATCACAAATCTGTCGGGTCTTGAGGCCCATCTGACTTTCTGATACGGAGAGAATTATCCAACCATGACTCTGCCAGAAAGAAAGATTTGGCATCCAACATGTCACAGAACTCTTCGCAGACAATGAGGAGACGATAACATCCATCGTTACTCCAAGATTATATCAGCAGCACTCATCTTCAGAACTCGAGCAACAGCTAGTTGAAGGTCACAAAGTCCCGGGATGGGTCCATTGTTGAGCTTCTTTCCTTCGGGTCCTTTTCCGAACTGAATTTCATCACCCTCCCTCAAAGTGATGTACCCCGGGGCGCAATATTATGATTGGTGAGAACCACTCGAAAGAAGTATTTGTCCTAATCAATTGGTCAGTAATGATGATGAGGGATCAATGAAATCGTACCATCTATTGCGGCGGCACCGGCAAACATAGCTATACACTTGGAATGATGGGCGCGAGAACAGAATAAATTCCAGTATCATTGGAAGGCACAAATTCCGTGCCAGTGAACAGACAGGAATCCCATCTGTGGCAGTGGGTGTCACGGATAGAAGGGGATCTAGATCGCCTCGAGGACATCTCATTTCGTAGATACCAGCTTACGGTAAGCATGTCGACACCCACTTTGATGCGGTTCGTCGTTTGCAATTTAAGAGCCCGTTCATGATG
>JBBPQR010000259.1:0-13898 GCA_038092615.1 Boletus sphaerocystis | reverse complement strand
TGGATGCTACATCGCTTTTACGTTTCAATACCAATGTCTACATTCATCATCTCGCTCGTTGTCGTCTTCGACACCGACTCTCGACGCATCATCTCTATAAGTTCCCTCATCAGACCTATACAACAGGTCTAACTCGTTCAGGTTCCAATCCGGTTTCACTCCTCACTTTCTTACCTGACAAATGAACCCTATTACATAAAGTGGATCAAAAGCATTGACAAGCAGAGATATAAACACATACACCTCCCCTTTTCTACTAATATATCCATTATTTTGCACTTGTATACACATACTCAGATGACCAGCCTCATGATCTCAAAAATGGCTTCCATCAATTGTCTGTCAGATTCATCTGGGTACCTTTGGACTTTAGAAACACTTCTCTAAGATCATCCACCTATGTCTACTTACACAAGATTGTTCTCCCTTGTCAAAGCTCACACCTGGACTTCTCAGCATTTACAGATGGGCTGCAATCTTGAATGGCTAGGAGGTAGATGCATTTGTGTTGTGTCAGATCAAATACTTTTCCATTCTCTTGCATTATGATGAGAGTAGGCCAACATTGGACACAACTTCAATAAACATCTTATTATTGATGATTGTTGCTACATCCATGTCACACATCCTGGAATATTATACTCATACAAAACACAGCTGTGTTTTCTTTTGGTTTTTTTCCTTTTTTTTTCTTCTTGTTTTCAAGCAAACAAAAGAATTTATTTGTACAATTGCACTGCATACTTGTAGATTTCTCAGAATCTGTTGCAATCATGATTAGCATTCCATATATGCGAAATGATGGAAAGTTATAAGGTGGAGACCAAAGTGTTTATGAGGGTAATTAGTAGCTGATAAACGATTTTGACTACTGGCATAGAGATTGTATTACATAGAGTCTTTCTTCTTGGCGGTAAATATCACCTTGCTTTTTGCTGATTTACCATCAAAACAAATACTAACATCTTTGCTATCTAAGGAGCTTGTACCTTTCTGAGCTCCATACAACCAAAAACAGGTATCTACGCATAAAACACAAGTTAACTCAATCATATGACTTCAAGATTACCAAAAAACAAAAGAGGTGGTAATGGCGAATTGATTAGAACCACTAATGGGAGCACCTTCTATCAGACCATACCATGTCTTAACCATACCATGTCTTAACCAAAGGAAAAGTCCTGCAAGAATTTGAGAAGCATTAAAAAGTTGTCAACATCTGTGGGACACAGTATAACAGTATGATGGCACTTACAATACTGTTGCTCAGTGTCTTTCTCGCTAAGGGCTCGAATTGCAACCCTCCTGAGCTGAGAAGACAGAAATGCCTTGTCTTTTGCCTTCTTTACACCCAAAGCAGTTAAAGTCTGGATGGTCTAACAGGAAGATTATCATATCAAATAAGTTTATTGCTCTGCTATTGTAAACCTAGCTGCTTCTATGGCTCTGCTAGAATAAAATGTCAGAAATAGACTTAATGCTGACAGTGAATTACTGTGCTTATGCAGGCCAAATGATGACTTTACTGAAAAAAGATTGAAGCTTGAATGCACTCTCGTCTAGGTTGTTGTCAACAATAACAACAATGAAATTTAGCTCATGGGGCAGGTCACCTGTGGACCTAGGCTGTGGCCACAAATGGCCCGTAACCCATTTCATTGTGACTATAAAATGGTTGACTGGTTATAGCGCATGAGTGAGTTCTAGGTTCCCTCCATGGCATATGTACCAAACACTATTATAGTCGATTGGACAACCCCATTGAACAACCCAACAAATCATCCAGAATTATGTCATGATGATGATACAATTATTTGCTCACATGAGAGACTTGCAGTCGCATTGGAAAACCACTATATTGCCTAGATCTGGAGCGCACTAGTGGATGCCATATGCAAGGGTGATAAAGAAGAGGATAGGCAGGGGGAAGCAACAATAGACAATGCTTTTGAAAGGTTCATTGCCCCAGAGCAGAAACATCTCAATCTGCTCGAGGCAAAGAGGTGTTTATCATAGGAAATTTAATTGCTAATGTAGTTTTACAATTACAGAATATTCCTAATATGATGGTAGGCGGCATTCTGCAGCCCTTTGGACCTATGATGAATGCATCTGCATAGACTCAACAAAAAAGAGAAGAGAAGTTTCTGTTGACAAGAAGGAGCTGATTGCAGCTTTGGCTCAGGCTCAAACTTGGAACCAAAAAGAGATGACTGGCATAAGAACACCAGGCTGGCAATTGGTCAGTCCTCACAGGTTTTAAAGTGAGACCTGGACTCAAAAGGTCCAGGAATATGAGAACCACTTAATGTTTTGTTTTGGCAGGGAATTGCAAGATTTGACATTGGTGTTTATTTTTATTTATGTGCTAAGGTCTACACAAGCATAAGAAAAAAAAAAGGAGATAGAACAGGGCAACAAGGGGAATTGCTTAGCAGCGGGTTTAGGAGATAGGGACGGCAAGAGCATAGTCATGATTGCGAACGTGTATGCAATACAGTACACATTATGTTTATGTTCTTATATGCAGGGACAGGAACAGACATGCATATGGGAATAGCAAGTAGTAGGTGTGGTATGAGAGGTGAGGACAAGTATGAAAACACAAATGAACCAGCACAAAAATGAAAGCACATGGAGGTGAGTTGGTGCCAAATTGAGGCATCATGAAGTTGCTGGGCAAGGGATGAGAATGAAGAAGAGGCACAGTAAACGGGTGGGGTGTGTGTGCAAGATGCATCATCATCGTTTGCAACAGTTGCAGTGTGACACAACACACCACTGTCACCAAAATAGGGTAAAGTCTGAGCACGAGGATTAAGGACCTTTATGTGAAAAGGGAGTGAGTACTGAAGATATCAGTGAAACCATGTAGAAAATGGTCTAAATAGGCAACAGAGATGTGTGTAATAGCTCCGAAATCTCGTCACTGATGCCAGGGGGGGCCCGGGCCCAAGACAGAGGGAAGATAACTGGTGATTAGAACCAACAGATCAGTGGACAACATTGAGATCAAAACACAATGTTAAAATAGTATTTCTCTAGCTCTTCCACTCAAAGGGTCATGATGTAGTGGACTAGACTGATGGAGGGCATTCAGTCTTTTCCCCCTTTCCATTAAAAGACTATTACTACTGCCTTAATTTAGGTTCTAACAGACTAGGAGGGGTTCTGCTCTCAATTCATGGAGGGAAGGTAATGATGCCTTGGATCATATGGGTGCACGTCTCTTGAACTTATGTGCCATTATTGTTGAAAGGTGATGTGCAGTATGTAGACTATGGTTTTTGAGCATTTGATCCTTCAAATGCGAATTCACACACTGGGACAAGAATATCCAAAACAGCTGTAAGCAGAAACAGGCAAAGGGTAAAAATATCTATATGCCCACTCCCCCCCCAGGAAAAACACCATGCTCAAAGCATTTGCATCCAAAAGTAAACATCCCTCTCCCTATGAGAGGACAAAAGAATGCAGGCACATAGAAAAGGGTGAGCACTTTCAGTGAGACAGAAAGAAGTTGGGTGAAACTCATTTTATAACTGTTGCAATAACATGACCAACTTAAAATAGCCATATCTCCATATTCTCTACACCAAATCACATGACCAAAGGCTCCATAGAAAGCCAAATGTATCTACATTATTTCGTGTGACTACTGCTAAGTGTACATCCCATGCCCTGACTTTGTATATTGCAAACAATATAAAACTACCAAACATTGCAACAGTTTTGTTGCTCAGTGTACATTCGCTCAACTTCACTCAGCAAGATGATAGTGGATGCCTTGATATGGTACTAGAAGCTGAGATTGAAGTGGATAATTGTGTGCATCAATAGTAGATCCCTTCTAGCCAGTGAGGGTATATGTAAAGAGAAGGTTAAAGTCATAAATGAAGTGTGCATTCTGAGAAAGAAATCCCTTGTGATTTCAATATTGTCCATGTAATTGAGCTGGGGGCACTATGGGGATATGGCTTCCATTGATTGCACCAAAGGCATTGCAAAAGTATGGGAAGAATTTGGTATTGTTTCAAATCTTAGGAGGATAAGACTTCCCTGTTGGAAGTTTGATATACTTCTAATAGAGTGGCAGACTTGAGAATGTGTTCACCATCTTCTTGAAATATCTATCTAATAATTAGACTATTGTGGTAAAATATAGATACTTCAAGTTATCACATATCATGAAATGGCTTCATTGCATCATTGAAATCTTGCACCAACATGTCATATTGTCAAACCAGTAACACATATATTCAAAAAAAATGACTAGTTGCTCCTTAAAAGTCATGTTCTTGAAGCTAGTAGGCTCAATCAAGCATAGATCACTGATCATCTGCAAAAAAACCTCTCTTTGCACTCTAAATTCTAATTGGATCTGATCAGGATAGTCACACAAAAGCTCCAATACCCACTGATACCCCATGAGAGCAGAGGTGTGATATAGGGTAGGAGAGCTGGGAATACTAGATAGGAGGTGAAGAAGTGTGTAGAAGAAGCTGGATAAGTTTAATAATATATATAATGATTTCTCTTCTTGCTTATAGGTCTGAAATGTCCGAAAAAGGCATTGTGTTCAATGGTGGTGTTGTGCAAAGATATGTGCATGCTTGGACTACTACATTTCTATTCTCTGCTATGATGCCAGAGGATGATGCTGAGATTACTGCCAAAAATCAAATAACACCGAACATGAGATCTGCTAACTACTATGTTACTGAGCAAGCTCTAACTTTGGGCATATAACATCACAATGAATCAGCATATTCCGAAGGTCTGTGTATGGGAGGGGAAGCAGATTAATGTTATCTTGGTATTGTAGATGAAACTAAGTGTTGCCAAAAAAACATAAAGCACCAGATATGCAAAATGGAACCTCAAAAGAATAATGAATGAATTGCCAATCTAAAATAGAGTGTGGTGATGCCAGTAGCTCACTTACTGTATTGTATCTTGATTCAATGCCTATCAGTAGAATTGAGTGGGAGGATCAAACTCTGCTAGCAGAAGAGACGTCAAGAACTCTAAAACATTTCCTGTGACTACTAAGCTTGAGTTATTGGAGCCAACACTTTGAGATCCACATGCATAATATTAATATTTGGAAAGAGTAAAGGCAACTTATACCTTAGCTCAGTCATCCTCATGTTAACATGAGCCCTTATATTAGATAAAAGACCACTCATGACCTTTAACTGCACAGCTATTAAACCATGAGCTACAATGCATTTCGTGAGGTGACTAGTAATGTTGTTTGTCAGTGTACATTGCAAATAGGCACTAAACTGGTGCCATATACTCCTCAGTACTGATAGCTAGCTGACAAAGATATCCTTCATTACACTCTACACCTCCTCTCTATACTGAGGGTCCTGATAACAATTCAAGGGAGTCCTATGTGGTAGTGCATGCCTATCACAGATGAGTTTGTTGTAAGCACCTTCAAGATTAGGTTTCTCATAAATTTGCACTGCATGATCCTCAAACTTGTCTAGATAGAATGTGCCCTCATGGGCCATCCACTTGATGTACTCAGTCCTATATGGGATGGAGCCAAATAGAGGCTAGGAGATAATGTGGCATTTTACCTTGTTTCAGCATGGAGACATAATTGCTGGGGGTATGTTACAAATTTAAGCTTGAGCTTAATTATTTTTGTTTATAAAACAATTTATAATATGATTATGTAACAGGTCAAACTCACATCTTATCTAACAAGCTCAAATGGGCTGGCATACTCCAGGTCCTAGGAGAATATGGTTGCTAGGCACTGAGAACATGTGTTTAAGAAATGTGAAAAGTGAAACCGGATGGGAACTTAAGCGAGTATAACCTAGTAAATAGGTTATGGGAGCAATACTGATATGAGTAGTTGATGTTGAATATTGTCAGCGAAGACATGGATGATGATGTAGAGGTTATCAATTGAGATATAGATGGTAAAGAGATAAAGCATCCGTTAATGAGGATAAGGTCGGCAAGCGCAGAGTAGGAATGGAGTAGTATTGAGGTGTACTAGGCCCCCAAGGGAGAGTAATACAAATGAATAGGACTAAGGGACAGATAACAAGTAGGTACAGTTTATATATGAAAATAAGGAGGTTTAGAGTTGATTGAGGGCCAGTGTGAGAGATAAGAAGAAAGAAGTAAGATAAGAGAAATGTGTGAAAGGCAAGGTGTCTGTGTGATATGACCTCATAGATAAGGCGAGAGTCTGGACTGGGTCTGGACTTGAGGTCATGTGGTTCCTATGGTCATGTGTACAGATCACATGACAAGGTAGAGCAGAATGTCATGTGATCGAAAAGGGGCTTGGTTACGTGACTATGAAAGTGAAATATGTTAAGTATGATGAGTGAAAGAAAAGTGAAAATGTAGCATGTGGGTTCTGAACTATAACAAGAAGGGTATGGCAAGCAAGCTGAGTAGAGAGGAGGGACAAGGACACTAGAGAAAGTGAGGGTGAAACAAAGAAAGATGCTTAGTTATATTTGTCCAAAGATGTCTTAGCTTATGTCTCACCATAACTCTCTAACTAAATCCTTCAGTTGGCTGCATTTCTCACAGTATGAGATGGATGGGTATAAGAAGAAATAACAAATGCACCCACTGGCACATTGCCTTCTATTTGTATGGAAGAAAGTTGGGCCATGGAGAATCGAGGCATAGACACCGCCAAGCTGTAGGTCATCAGTTGCATCATAGAAGTCATCATCTATATATAATGCATTTTGATGCTCTCCAATGTGCTTTCTAGCTTTCCAAGTAGGAGGATTAGACAATAGTCCAATATGTTGTGATCACAGTTGTGTTCCTCCTTACCCAGTCGCTGTATTGTCTGAGTTGGAAGTGTCCATGTCTGAGGCTAAATGCCAGCTAATGGAATATCATAGCTGTTGGTGTAATCATCAATCCTCACGTTATCAAGGTCCAATGGTAATGTTATTGCCATACCTTGGAAAGCATTCCAACCATGAGGAAGATTATCTTTAGTCTTTTTAGTGTAGATGTCATATGAAATGCCATATATCCTGTGCCTTATATGAATAAGGGATTGAAAAATGGCTAGTAGAATTATAATCTGCAGAGGGGCATCAATTTTAGGTTGTGCCATTATGACAAGTTTGAAAACTTAGGTGTTAAAAGTGCCAATTTCATACCTGTGCTGCATCAAATAGGGGAATCAACTCCACAGTAACTTCACTGATCATGACACTGCTTTTCTGATTTGAATGGCTATAGAGGGTAGCATTAAGTCATTTTGGAACTAACAGAGTAATCAATACTACTAATCACCCTGTTTCAATAACTTGGGTCACCATCACATCATGGTGATCTCATCACAGGTACTTACAGACCATGCTAGCCCAAGATGATAATTAGGATCTTCACACACTCAGGCAAAAACGGAGGAGGATGAGGATAGGAGCCTGAGTAGTGTTTCAGGAATTTGGAATTCAGCCAAACTCACCCATGCTAATTCACACTGGCTGGCCCTCAGCTCATATTTACCCTAAAAAATCCACACCAATTCACCACACATTCTACGTTAATTAACCCAGTGAATATGAGCAAACTCACTGAAATCCACTGTTAATTTGAGTGAATCTCACCCTATTTCCAAGAATCCCAGTTCATGCTAGCTGGTGGTGGCTTCACAGCACTACTAAAACCACTTGTGAGGTTGTTTCTGAATGTGCTGGCAGTTTTAGCATACATCTGGAATATATCAGTGTCCCTGAGGATGTCACATAAATGAGATGAGCCCAAGTCAATGTTGTGATGGCCACCTAGCATGAATGTGTGATGCTCCACCTCAACAGCAGCGGGATCAAGCTGGCATAGCTCATTCAACCAGTTGTTTTCATCATCAATTTTAACATCTACTACATGCCATGGTGCAGCTTTGCTTATATATGCCCCACTACCTAGCTTACTGTTTGAGCACTTCAAACAAGGTCTTGGGGTAGCATGGCCAGTAGGAGGTAGAGACTTGTCAATGACTTGAGAGTTAGCCCAAGCTTATTTTCCTAATATCAATTCAACTTCCCACCACTTCAATATTGGCTTGTGCTTGATATTTTTATTCCATTATAGTAGAATTACTATACCATAGTACCAAAAAGTAGAATGTTACTTACCTTTGTGTCAGGTTCCATATAATGCCATTGCCTAATCTTGATGTGATCTTCTAGCATTTTAATATTCTGTCTGTTCCATTGTGCAGCACTATTAAGCCATGTTATCATCAACATTAGTGATAGATTAGTTATTGGCAATAGGTGATACAGTACTTACTCAGTGATTAATTCAATCTGTAAGATATGGCATTTACTATTGCATGGTTTCTTTGTTAAGATTTTCTAGGCTTTTATCTTTGGCAGTAAGTTCTATAAGTTGACTCAGAGAATTCATAAAGAACTTTTTATCAAAATCAGCAAGTACAGTGACTCCAAAAAGCATTACAATATTTGATACTTTTGTAGTGTAGGTAAAATAACATTTGATAGTGTGGGAATTATGCTTAGCTATAGTGGACGTGTAGGGGGTATAGACCCTTGGCTATCAAACGGTCCCTGGATCATGTGATGTGGCCCAAGGGATGGGAAGATATGAGTATTTTAAAGCAGATATGTTATTGTAACACTTTTTGTACTTTTGAGATGAACTAGGGTATTTGTACAAAATTAATACTTAGTATATCCTTTTTGGCTCTAATCACTGCCTGAATGTTTCTAGGCATACTCTCAATCAACTTTTGATACTCTTCTACTGATATCTTCTCCCACTCTACTTGAATTCTCTCACATAACTCCAAAATACCCTTAGGAGGATGTTAATGCTCTGCAAGTCTTCTGTTGAGGTAGCCCCAAGTGTGTTCAATGGGATTAAGGTCTGGAGACTGTGCAGGCTTGACCATAGTCCTAAATTCCTGCTCCTCTAGCCATTCCTTGACCTTTTTGCAGGTGTGTGTTCTAGAAGTTAACTCAGAGAATTTATAAAGAACTTTTTATTAAAATCAGCAAGCAGTTGGATGGCATCTTTTCCTTTGATATGTGACAAGGCCACATATAGGTTGAATATATTAACTCCACTTGTCAGAGAAGTAGCAATGTCTATGATGTCCATTTGAATTGTTTGACTTTGGGAACAATAATATATACATGCATATGCTGCTATAACTGGTGGTTGTTTCTATTAAACAATTTGCATTAGTTTTATACCATTGGCTAATATTCAATATATCATATGCATGGCCTTGTCACATACCAAAGGAAAAAATGCCATCCAACTACTTGCTGATTTTAATAAAAAGTTCTTTATGAATTCTCTGAGTTAACTTCTAGAACTTATACCAAAGATGAAAGCCTAGAACATCTTAACAAGGAAACCATGCAATAGTGAATACCATGTCTTACAGATTGAATTATGTAATCACTGAGTAAGTACTGTATCACCTATTGCCAATAACTAATCTGTCACTTATTAAACTCTTCCTTAGCTACCATATGATTTTCTTTCCTACTAACATATATATAAAAGCTCAAATCATCCTGCTACTTAAAAAGAAAAAGTGTCATGGAGGTTGTTAGAAATGGTAAATCATTGTGTTTTATATCACACAACTGATATCCTATGGTTTTGACATCTTAAATGCATGTGCCTCATTTCATATAACAGACAGAGCTAGTGTTCCATCTAGAGCCATAATTGAATATATATTGATTTTAATGAATATAGCCATGCCACTGGGACTAACTGCATGGTCTAGTTTATACAGGAAAGGTAAACAGAGTGGCTGGAGAAAAGTATCCATCCATATTAGCATGGAAGTCAGTTGTAGTTTGTAACCCAACCTTTTTAGCACTGCTAATGGATGAATGTCCTAGCTTAGCTGCTTGAATTATGCTTGCCTGGTTAAACCAGACCAAGCTTTCCCTTCCTTTAGCAGAGTCATGTCATTTAGGATACTGTTCCCTTTGAGAAATATCTGGGGTATTCTTGGCTGCAACCAAATCAAAATCTGGTGAAATAATCTCCTTTAGTCAGGTAAAATTGAAGGAAATGAAAAGGAAAACACCCACCAGTGATGTCAATATTGAAGTGATACAGCAATGCTAATGGATATAATAGTAGTATGCCTACAGGAAGCTTAATGATTGTTTTGAGCTCCCAAACAACCAGCTAGGCTTTTAGCTTGAAGTTGAATGACTTAAGAAAAAAATATTGAGAGTGAGATGTTAGAAGAAGGTGGATGAACATACTATTTTTATAATAGGCCATGAGGGTACATACACCCCAAGCAATGTTTTTTCTATCTGCATGGGAAAGAGTATGCACTCTACCATTTTTCAAGGAGATGTTAGGATAAAAGTTGAAAAAAAAAGTCCAAAATGGGACTTGTGGCCATAATTAGCCCAAAAGTTGACTACATGCTGATATCTAGCAGCACATTCAGAAACGTATAACTTCACTATGCTGCACACAAAATTTCTACCATGGTTATTCAAGTTAGCCAATAATACTTGAAAAATGCAAGCTTTTCCAACTTACATAAGCCTTTGAATTAGCCTTTGGTTTATAAAACAAGTAGTTCAATCCATGTCTAGCCTATGTTGGTCTGGTGAAGTAGGAACCTAGAATTCATTATTTATTTCAAAAGATAAATGAATGCAGTTGATAGGCCTACTTGAGTATATTGACAATGCCAGCCTAGTAGAAAATGTATATGGTTTCCATGAGGATTGGAGGCATATTTCTTCCAAACTGACTTTTTTGGAAGATCAGCAATAAGATTATTTAATCAAAAGTGCAGCTTAGACATCTGATCCACTGTCTACTTTGTTTGATGAGAATAAATAACCAGAAGATGGCTACTTTTATCAAAGATCAAAATAGGTTGGTTTCTAAAGGAAGTTAATTTAAAATACTATCAATAAACAACTTGAAACTAGCACTCATTCTATATATAAAATTCTTTGAAATTCAGCCAGGTTATTCCATACTTCCTCAGATTGAAATCAAGCCTGCATTTCTACCCAATCAATAGGCTTTGTTATAGTTTGACCAGTCCACCCAGTTTTGATAACTTTAGCCTTATGAATATTGAACTTTTCATTTTGAATAAACAACCTAGTTCTTAATGCTCTTGCAATCAGCCAATATGTACTTTTGGCAATAATGTGCAGATCCTTTAGTTTCTGAGCTGCATGATGTTTGTGTGCATCTTTTTCAGGTAGCTTGTTGGATTTGGAGCCTGAGATAAGTGAGCTAGTGGCTGTATTGACCTAAACAATGCCAGTAGGAAGCAGATGTGGAGAAGTGGTTGGAATGCTGTGATTATTTGACTCCTGGTTGCAAGTAGAAGCCTACTTTATAACTCGATTTCATCTGCTTCTGGTACATTAGAACTAATGGCTTTATTAACCTCAATAGTGGGAGATGGAGGTGACAAGGCAGGTGGAAAGTTATTCAGAGGTGTGGATAGCAGCCTCAACCATACTATCAAAAGTTTTTTGTCTAAAGAGAAAAGATAAGAAAAGTAGGGGTTAAATTATGATAATGATGTATTAACAGTATACCTTTTTTTAGGAGGGCTTGAGGATGGTGAATAAACATGCATTGGCTCATTGAGATGCTCATCATGCATCTACCAGCATGCATATGACCTTAGATCATTGATTTCTTTCAGCAGAGGCCAAAGGACTTCTGAATTAGAACCATTCTCACTATCTTGGATTTGATCACCTTGACCTCCTAAATCTGCCTCACTAGCAGCAGCTGCAACACTATGGCTAAAAATAATCATCTCCTGCTGAACAAGGATTAGGTAAACAAGTTCTTTTTTATCTGGTCTGTCAAGCTGATAGAGCACTAGTAGGTGGTTAAGGTTGACTTCAGCAACTACAACCCTAGGCTCTATTTGGAACCAATGCCTACAAGTCTTCTGTAAGTCATTTTCATCAGGGAAAATTTCTTGCATGGGATTTGGATGAGTTATTTCATCAGTGCCAGTATTATCCCTATTGAAACTAGCATGCATGAGAGTCTTGAACTTTCTTTCCTATACAGGTGAGGTGAGTTGAGGATGACTTTTGACAGATTTGTTATAGGCTTACATCAGCAATAAAACTATTGGCAAAGACTTGAGACTTACTAGAGGAAAGAAAGTTATATAAGGAAAATGAAAAAGTCTGGTAGAACAAAGACAAACAAGAAAAAGGGTTGGTTAGACTAGGCTTGTATTAGCATGAAAAACCTATTAGATGCCTAGAACTTACCAAAGATAAAAAAGAGTCTGGAGGTTAAAAAACTTGATGTAACAAGAAATAACCAAAACAAGAGCTAGCTTTAACTATATTTTATATAAGCAGAAAAGCCTTAGCAAGGACAAGACATTAACCTGAGAAAGACAAAAAGCTTTTCAAATGGTCAAAAAGCCCAGATGATATGAGAAGTGATAAACAAAAGGGCTGGCTACTGAATGTGTATGTGTTAACAATAAAAACATTAGCAGAGACTAGAGAATTACCAGAGATGAGGAAAAGGGGCTGAAAAGAATTAAAAAGCCTAGAAAAACAAACAGCGACAAGCCGAAAGTTTGATTTTGCTATAATTATATTGGTAATGGAAATCATATAAAATACCTGAGACTTGCCAGAGGGGGAGAAAAGAATCTAAGAAGTCAGAAAGCCTATTAAAACAAAAGGCAACAGGAAAAGATTAACTATGCTAGACTTCATAGATAAGATGAGAGTCTGAACTCGAGGTCACATGGTTCCTATGGTCACATGCAGAGATCATATGATGAAGAAGAGCGGAATGTCATGTGATTGGGAAAGGGGTAAAGTCATGTGACTGTAAAAGTGAAAATATGTTAAGTACAATGAAAGAGAGAAAATGAAAACACAACATATGGGTCCTGAACTATAATATGTTATGTGGAATTAATAGTAGATTTAGAAGAATAGATGGTGGGGTGGATTGCTGATGGTGGGCATGCCCCTTAGCTAGTGCTTGATGTGCCACATTTAGTGGTGACAGGCCTGGCATAAGTCATCTCAAGCTTCCCACCATCAAGCCAAGCACCACCCCAATGTTCCCACACTACCTACCATCCATCCATTCTTTTCAACATTGAAGTTAGCATCAGAACCATTAGACTGATCAAACCTAGTGGGGTTTTGGTTGGACATGTGGAGATTGGTACCAAGGTATGCTATCTTTTTACTACAACACATATTCACTCTAATGCTTGAATGCTTAGTTTGTGGGAATCACTCACCAGACTTTTCTCAGGATTTGGTTGTTGCACTGCCAACAGGCATCTATAGTACAAAGATAGCAGCTTTTCCCATTATATTCCTTTTAGCATTGATTTTGTTTCTCACATATCCTTCTCAGCCTTCAACTGCTCATCTGTGAAGGCCCTTCAGATAAACCAGATATACATTCAATTGGACCTGACTTACCCCCCAAGTTGTTTTGGATTAGCCACAGTTTAGGTGGAGGCAAGCAGGAAGCAGAAGGGCTTTTGAGTTGTCTTGGCATCCCATATGTCCACATCCAATCCAAATCGGAGTACTATGCATGATTTAATCTAGTCATCAAGTATAGTAGGAACTGATATGACAACATCCATCACTCAAGTTCAGGCTGGAGAAGCCATTTCAAACACAGAAAGGTCCAGCCATGGAAAGTTAAATGATGAAAATGACTGTAACATTCAAGCACCTTATCTTCAAGTTTTGCCCTGCTCACCAGACTTGCCCCTGGACTACCCAACTCCCTATTATCAAATTGAAACTTACCACAATCTGAAGTTGCAAGAAGGTGGTGACTGAAAAATGAAAGAAGTCCATGAAGTGGGAATGAGCTAAGTGATGCCATGCCAG
>JBBPQR010000258.1:0-13914 GCA_038092615.1 Boletus sphaerocystis | reverse complement strand
GTTTGTTCCCCCTTGGCTCAGTGACACTGGGCCGAGTTGTGGTATGTCGGGCGGCCGGCGCGATCACAGCCTCCCGAATCGAGCTACACTCCGAAGCGCCGGATCCCAGGAGGGCTTGTCCATCCTTCCACAAATCGATCTGGATTTGGAACCGACTTTTGTGTAAGACCACGTTCTTCCGTGAAGGGAGAACGTGCGAGTGTCTGCAGGGGACGGAGATCAGCCAGGAATTGAAGATATGATAGAACCATAAAAGGGATAAAAATTACATTAGGATAATTAAAACTTGAAAGGGACAGGAGCAACAATAAAAAGGATGATTGTCATATGACGACGGACAAAGGTGTGAACCTGAAGAGTGCATCAAACGAAATGCCATGCCAGTGGTGACCATAGTAGCGAGCTCAGGTGATCAGAGTCCCAACGGAGTCAATTGCGCCCAAATTGCGCCTGCAGAAACTTGGCAAGCTCCATTACAGTAATAGGAGCACTTTGCGCACTTGCGCCTTGAACATGTGTTGGCGGTAGGCCCGAGTGTCGTAGGAAAGGGCCGACTATTCTCGAGATCCTGCCAGTGCCTGGGCCCGACGCCACATTTCTCCCAAATATGAGCTGCACGACATGCTAGAATAGAAACAGACGCCCACACAGCATGCCATTCGATTTCTGGCCTGCTTGCCATCGTTCATGGAGGGCCTCCATACGTGACGTGTCCGTAGTATTAGCCTCCCATCCATCATGTAGAGACGAATGGAGACGTTGACCGGGACCATAAAAAGGCGCACGTCACCCCCACAACCATCATTCCCTCAAAGCGGGACCAAAGATCAGCTCTCTTCTCGAGTTTCCAGACGATGGGCGCCCTCGCAGAGTGCTGCCACTACCCCCCAATTCCATCCTCGCCTGTCATGTCCGGCAGCCGACGGGACAAGTCTTCGAAATGTCCAATCAGAAACGCGTCATTGTATCCCCACGTGCGTCGCCCCGTCTCTCCCTCTGACAAGCATGCGCGGGGAGATGCGCGGGAGAAGCACGACCGCCTTGATTCAAGTCGACGTCGCACGCGCGTTGCAGGACTGCCCATCACTGATTTGCACTCCATCTTTAAAGTCCAGAACACAGGTTTGGGTACGTCCATCTCTGCTCGCCCTGTTCACACGCGCTCACGCCGAGACAAGTGCGCAAGGGGGTCCTACACATATTAAAGAGCTTGAGAAAGGAAGTACTCTAGCCATAGCGTGAGTGATGAACCTAGGCACGTTTCGTCTCCTGACACTGATGGCGTCGCACGTACCTAGTTTGAGAGAGATAGTGCAAGTCGGCCAACGGCGCATGTAAAGCGGAGTTTTCACTGCAAGGAATAGCAGCACTCTAACTCCATGGCCAATTGGAAACTCACCAATTATCGCCCTCGACGCCATGCCCTAGCCGGCTGTGGATGCAGGACAATAAACGGTTCTGTAGGATAAATGGGGGCACAGATAAAGAGGCGGATAGGGCGCCTTGAATGTACCTGACTACCACGGCGATTAAGCTGCAGTTTGGACAACAGCAGAAGAATAAGGAAAAGTAGGTGTACGTTACCAAGCTATAATACATAAATGATATATAGTAATCATCCCCGGTCGAACACGTTTTTGCACGAGGTCAGCCCCGCTGCCGACTGACCCTGGTGAGAGACACGTGGCGATTGCTTCAGACTAGGTCACAAATGGATGCGATCAAATCGCTGCTCCGAGGAAAGAATCGGATACCAACTCACCAACTGTATCAACGGCTAATGACGCAAAGGCGCGTACCCCTGCAAGGGTGGGTCAGGCGCAGTGTACTACCTACACGCATCACGTCATGTTCGAAGCACAAAACCACCCTGACAGACACCCACGATAACCAATAGAGGTGAAACCCGTTCCAAACGGATGGGATTACAGGTACAATGCGGATAACTCGAGGCGACCAATGTGCATATCAGGAAAGTATTTGAATCCTGAGACCAGGGGTGGACCTGCGAGGTACAAGTGATGTGTGATACAAGGTGAAGACCAAAGAAAGATATGTTAAATGACAAACAGGCAACTGGAAACGTTTGATTGGCGTGGTTGGAGACGTTCTGGAGGATGACAAATAGGATTGGGCGAGACTGGGGCTGGAGATGGCGTTCAGGGTTGTCGGAAGGGCGGACCGCCAACCCCGGGAGGTTTCGGAGGGCTGGAAGTGGGTATTCGACACTAGGGGTTCCGGAGTGCTCTTGGCTTGTTGGAGTGGGACATGGACGTGCAAAACATGAGTCTAGATGGCTACGCACAGTAACGGTTATGAACTGCAACGATGCACGACAGGGTCATTGGACAGTGCATGACAGAAGGAACAACCATGGGCGCGTAGTGCATCTCTGCCGGGGATCGAGAGAGGAAGAAACAGTGGATCAAGAGCGCAAGTGCACGAAAAAAATTTGTCGACAAGTCAAACACGACCAACGTTAGCCGTGCGCGCCGTACATCTCAATAGATTTAGAGGCCCGGCATGATGGTCTTTTACGTCTTTTGACGGGGAGGTCATCAAAATGAGAAACAGCCTTTGTGGAGAGCTAGACCATTCGCGTCTCTATGAAATTGATGTTAATCAGATCGAGAACGCCGCGATTCATGAGCGAGAAACAATGAGATACTCGACCCACTTTTTTACGTTCCTCCCCGCGATTGGCGTCTGAAAAGCAGCCTGGTGGAGTGGAACAACCAAATTGCAAAGCCCTGCAGTTTTTCATTTTGAAATGACATGGTCAGGGAGGAAAAGAAGCCCCATAAGATCAGGAAGAAGACAGTGGTTCACCGTTGGCCGGCTGTAGGTGTCATGCATCAGCCGTCATGTCTACGAAGACTGTATTCATTCCCGGGACTGATAGAGCCGGTTCCAGCAAATCTTGTGAACCTCGCTTGCGATGCGTGCATGTCAAAGAGGTTCAAGTTGTGATTCGTAGCACGATCGCGAGCAGAGTTGTACTCGGAACCTGTTTCCCACGGTAATTTCAGGTGCTGGGCACAGCAACACTGCCATCAATCCTGCACCTCTCCAATCGTCCTTGCTGTACAGGCTTTGACCGGTAACTTTGACTTCCTGATCCGCGCCACGCCAATTGCTGGACTTCATGACAAAATGGAAGGTTCGATGCCAGTGCGATGATTCCATGGTCCATGGGCACATTCCACACACTGGATCATACTGGATTCAGAATCACCTAGATCCAGTGGTGCGGCAACTCGCGGTTCGAAGCGCCTCGGAGTCGAACAGCATCACCTCCACACACCCCGAATCGGATATGAACGCCACAGGTTTCCCCTGCAAGATGACATCGCGACTGGGGGGAGGGAACCACCGCCATCTGGGGTTTTTCGACCAAGTAGGAAAGAGGGCCATTAACGCTCCGCACGCCCAAGGTTATAGGGGCCCATACCATGAGGCTTCAGCGCACCGGACACGCGCACACACAAGGACTAGTTGCTACAACGCGGCACGGCCTGGCACGAAGCAGCGCGGCATCCAAGTCCAATCCGCCATCTGCGGCCGTGTGTGTAGACCGTCGCACCTACCATGACAAGCACAATGGGGGCGACTCACCGATCCGCCCCATAAACGTGGCGCACGAGGTAAAATAAAATAAAAATAAAAAAGATTTTTGGGCACGCGGCGTTCGCGCAACGTCACAGATCCCATTCTGCGCTGCGTCACCAAGCCAATCTCCAAATCTCAATCGCGTCATGTGTGGGTGGTCCTTATCGATGGCGAACGCGTGGTGCAACCGTTACGCGTTATGGGTATGGTGAGAATGGAACCCGTTCCTGACAAAGCCCCCTCTCTAGAAGCGCGTTGAGTGGTCGTAATCACTGATGGCGGCGAGAAATGGTGAATCGTGACGGGGAGTGGGCTTTCCTTACCTAGCCGTGGCCAACCTTCGTTGAATGGAGGGCGATAAACCGCCCCGCGTGCCGGTCAATTGAGGTGACACACCATGGTGCTCGTCAAGCGACAGACCTACTTGGTATATGGACGAACCTCTTTATATGATCACAAAACATGATAGCAATTCCCACCTTGGTAATTGCCGTACACGCAGTCGCAGACACATGATTCAGATAATCGAACCTGGAGATGACCGAAATGAAGCAATCAGGTTGCCGGGCCGCTTTTTCTCCCGGTGACCATCAAGATAATCGTACCTACGAGATTCATTGCGGGAGAGGCGTCAATGGGGGATTGTCGATTTGAATCGCGATGCGAGGAACAAGGAAATCGAGAGTGGCTATGGGTGTCACTGCCTCTCCCTCTGGACAAAGGTACCAAGCGGGATTTGGGCGATGGGTGGCGTTCTTGCTAAGCAAACGCGCTGCTCGAATACGAATGGGTTGCTACTGATCGTCATCTAGATGACCAGCGATTTCCAGTGCAAGTGAAGTCGAGTCATGATTCATCTCGGCACCAGATAGTTATCTCTCGGCGTCCGCCAGCCCGGTCTGCCCGTGAACGCGTAATCATCATGACTCTCCTCTGATTTGACGCGGGGAGAGTCATGACTCGTTATCCAAGCCAAGGGTAAACTTTTTGACCAAGCCTAATGCTTACCCCAGAGCACCCCAACGCACACGACACGTTACGCCAATCATTCAAGTAGCCAACGTACCAGCGCCAACTTGTATCGCCGCACACACAGCACGGGACGTTCCGCGGTTGACCTTGAATGTAAAAAAAGACCAACCGGACCGTACGTGGACAAAGTCCGTGTGGATCAGATCCGTACCTCTTGCTAATATTTCTCGAGCGTGTCGTTCATAACGCAAACCTCCACCCTCATGTACGGAATCACATGCCATTCGTTCATGTTCATATGGCATCGTATTGTCATATGAATCGACAACAATAGGATCAGAAGACGAGTATGGAGCGACTGGCATAGCTTCTCGACGTCGTCCATGTAAGCACATATCCGTATCATCGCTTCTATTGGCTATGCTTGGTCATCCCAAGCCATCCGCGAACCAAGGAAAGAAGCTGAAGCCAGTCTCGGGCTCGGCTTTCTTACCACGTCATGATGTGGGTGACACCGCCCCTCCAATGATTTGGAAAGGTAATGATCCAGGGCAAACGGGGAAAAGGAGAGATGATGGAGAAACGGCAACTTTGTCAGTGGCCGAAGAGGCCGACCAAGGAGGATCATTCGATGGGATCGTGGGATCGGATACGTGATGCGGGTGGATCCCCATGTCCCGTGTTCGCCCGAGTGCTCCAAGTGTACTATGTGCACGTCCGAAATAGCCGGTTGGTGAGACGAACGCGTTCGCGGAACTTACCGTAGATGACTCTGGAACTTGGTAGGATGGGTGCCCCATCTGTCGGACACGGTCATTAAGGGAGGTCTCCAGTTGATTTGGCCGAGGGGTGTTTAGGCGATAACCGGTTCATGGTGAGAGCGATAAGATAATAATGGCTTATTATTCCTGTGTCCACTACGGTCCGATGTACACGGGCTGAGAACGTGCTAAATAGATTTGGAGGTGGCATGTCAGTGAACGTGGGCCCTGTGACCGGATAAGATGGCACGGCGTTTTTGGCTTTGGATATCATGATCGGAAGATGCGTGGGTGGGCGAGGAAGCTCCGGTTGGGCGGGTGGCGAGGGATACCGCGGACGAAACCGGTGGAGGACGCTCCGGGTGAGCACGCCGGCGGCAGCCCTTGTGCCAACTGGCAAGCTTCCAGCTGGAATTCGATGACAAGAGAATGATACACGCGCCATGCCATGTGATCACGGGGTGTTGGAACCTCGCCATAAACGATTTGCCAGTGCGGAGTTGCGCGTCTGCCAAGTCGAGCAGGATTCGACACGCGCTGGATCATGATGAGGGCGTGCTGGGCACCTCGCCGCAAAGGACCGAATCAGAAGAGGATGGAGACTGACACAGCTGAATGTGTGCGATTGGAATTGGATGCAAAAGAGGGGCCTCAGTGTGCACGGTCCAGTACGGTCGAGACAAGCAAGTTGCGTCGAGTTTCCAGTGGCTAATAAGGCTCGGACTGCGGTGCCTGATACGCCGCAGCCAATGGGGGAATTCGCATCGTCGTCTATCTCGTGCAAGGATACTATCTGGGGAAGCGCTGGCAGGCACGCCACCGGACGCAGCCAAAACGGTAGGCCTGAAAGATTAGACGTCAAGCTGTGAAAGGGATGTGATCCAAGGAGAAAGGGCGTATCAATCGATAACCGTATGCTACGTCTCCCATGTGGGCAAGCACACAGGAACTATCGATGGAAAGCGGACTGATCGTGCAGGATACACGTGTGATTAGAGAAAGGACGTGGGGTAAGGAGTGGACCATAACCGTCTTTGTGGACACCCTACGCCCTCCACAAGGAGATCACACAGGCGCGACGTTACGGATGGAACAATACCCGTCCACAGCAACCCCTTTCTGCGACATGACGGATATGGCAAGACGGTTGGATCACTCAACCGACGTGACCATTTATAGTCCGATGACCGAGGTGGATGCGGTTGGGCCTCCACGGGCCTTGCAGGCGCCACGTGAAAGGGAGAGGGCGACAAGGGAATAGGGTTTAGAAGAAACATTCCCGTAATGTAGTCTCCCTGAGCTGGTGCGGAACAGGGAAGGGATTCTCTGAGAGGAAGAGAGACACGCGGAGAGTGGCAAGTGGAGCTATTGTTAACTCGGTGTGCGCCATTTGCGCCAACTGCGGCACGCAAATGGCCACGAAGGTGGTGATAGAACACGGAATGCGCCATCTTATCTACCCGCTAATCAGACCATCTAGAAGTAACAAGGCGAACGAGACCATGAAGGGGGACGAACAAGTAGCCGAGATAAGCCGAGTGGCTCGGCCTCGGAGGATGATTTGTAGCGGTGGGTGGCAATAAATAACGTGCCGGATATGGGGGTATGACGCCAGACAAGGCACCGAGACATATTGCATGGGCGGCGAGAACGGGCCGAACCGGACGTCAGCAAGAGCGGTCACCGGGAATGGCCGGGGCGGTGTTGATTTGGATTGCGATTATCGACAGCATGCGTGTCACTCGAGGCGAGCAACGTGTGGAAAAGGGGGGTCTCATTCCTGATTTGGATAATATGGACGGGTGTCGCACGATCTGAGATCTGTCCCGATATGGGTAATGGGGTTTTCTGCTTATGGCATGATTACGCACTGTTGACCGGGCTCGTTTTCGTTTCTTTGTGTGTCTCTGTCTTTGTCACTGCGATGCTATATAATCCCGCACTCCTCCGCCCGCACCCCCTCGCAAACCATGCTTGCCTACGACATCGCTTCTTCCTCCTCCTCCTCCCCGCCCCCTCTCCGCCACCGTCTACGCCGTAAACCCTCCCGCCACGTGTACTCCCCCCGCCCCTACTCCCCCTCATCCCGCGAAGCAGACATCGCCCGCCTCCTCGACCCCGCCTACGCATCCCCCGCACCCAATTCACCCCTCACTAGGTCCAGGATGCTAGTCAAGGAGGTCTATGTCGACAACCACGGCGATCTCCACGACCCCGACTTCCGCGACTTCCCCCCATTCACCCCCTCCCACATCCACCCACGCAGACCACAGTGGGAGCGTGGCTACCGCGACGACGACGACATGGACGATGAAGAATGCGATCCCCAGCCACGTCGCCCCTCCATCGACCTCCAACCACGCAGAGCATCCTCGACCATCACCTACCACCCTTCCCCAGTCTACTATCCCTCCGAGGAGCCTGCCTCATACGAGTCGCGCTATCTAGCAGAAGACGAGGGCGAGGACGAACCAGACCATCTCGAGCGCACCCCGCTCAAGGAAAAGTCCTTTTATTGCCGCTCTCGGTCGCCAACGAAGCGTCCCAAGAGCCAAGATGAGAAACACTCTCCCACCTCTGACGGAGACCAGGTGATCCGTGCTGATTCAGAGTGGACGTGAGTTCACCCCCTTTCCCGCCTTTCCCCCTGTTTCCTAATTCGCCTTCCTCAGTCCTACCTGCACTCAGAATCTTCGGCGCCATTGGCAAGCCTTTACCCTCAGCCTCCGTTTCACCCTCTTCAGGACGAAACGAAGACTCAGACGTCGTCTGACCGGTTGAGCGGAACTAGCCCCTTTTCCCTCTTCCCAGCGCATCGCTGCGCACTTTGAATATGCAATCCCTTTTTTCGCGCGTTTGCCATCGAGGGAACCCGCGATCTATGTTCCCCCCATCCTCATTGGACGCGGGTCACGTCGCGCCACGCGTTCCCCTCAGATCCGCATGCGCCACATATCCACCTTCTCACCATACAAGTTTTCCACACCATCATCCTCGCCGCGTATCCTTGGATCCCCACGCAACCCGCGGTTTTCACATCCCCTTGGGGAATGTTACCTGCGTTACCTGCCATGGTTGCTCGGCATTTTCGTTCTCGCAGGTTCATATTATTATCTGATTGGCATGCTTTCATTTGCGCGGCGCATTATGCATCTCCATCCACATTCTACTTTTCCACACACAACGGTATTTATTTTCATCTATCAACATCCCCCGGAGGGTCTTGGGCGGTCACATTGATGACCATTTGGAACGAAACAGGAGATTCAGAAGAAGAAGACGAGGTCTAGATGAGACGTCTCTACTCGCGAGTAGAACGGATCTTACGAGTTGTACGGGATAGTCACTTGCGAAGAATGAAACGAAATGAAACAAACTTTCATGCCTTGTCTGAATCTGATTGCGGTTTCAGTTCTGCTATGCATAATTAACTATAGTCGTTATTGTACTACCATATGCTCACCATGCTCTAAGGAAAATCTGCCCGGCAAAACAAACTACCGGAACTTGTATACATTATGGAATGGAATTTCCCAATTCATTAACATGAGCATTATTTAGCCCCATACGTGGATTTGGAGCGGATGTTTCACGCCTCTACTGAGACCAACACACGACAAACATTGAATTTACAGCGAGTCTAAACTATATCGAGCGACTTCCCGTCCGTGTTACGACGCGAGAAGCACGCATAAACAACTTCGCCGCCAAGGATACCGTAAACCGCGGTCCAATCTCAAAAAAATATCGACGCCCGTCACTTCCATCCGAATAGAACACGCTGTATAACCCTTAAGTCTCATGTGCACGATGAACGCGCGGTGCCATCATATCCCACCACCACTGTGTCACTCGACCCGAGTCGACCGGCGGGTTCCACGGTACTCGTATTCGTATTCGTTTCAGTAGTATCTCGCAGACCAGGGTCGACGCTAAAACCCGAACCCTGCAAGTTCGGAGAACTGGACTGTCACGGCAGACGGCATTGGCCGGAGGACGAGACCAACTTATTCGCTCAAGCCCGGATATGTGGGGCACGTAGCTTGTGCTTACCGCGGCTGGCAAGTCCGTCTTGCTCGGCAAACGACGCGCCTCGATATCACACGCGAGTGGAGATGGACCACCGCAAAAGGCAAGTTGCGCCGCCGCCGTCGACTCGCCCTTTTTTGTCAGTCTCTTTTGTTGAACTCGAGGTCGGCATCAAGGGGTGGAGATGAACATGCGTCGGTGCGTCCTTGATTTTACGTCTCCTCTCCTTTTTTTTTGGCGCGACTTCGGACCGTGGCGGCGGGTCGGTCGGTAGTCGAATCGAGAAGGTTGAAAGAGTTTTGATTGGCACAGGCGCGCGTGGAGACTACCCTGACCAACCTGACTGCGCTCTATCTCAACCCGAACCCGAACTCAAACGCCTTTTTTCTTGTGGCCCTGCAACCGCGTTTCAAACTTTTTTTTGGCTAGCAAAGGAAAGTGGAGAAAACTTTTGGGGATCGGGTTGGCTAAATTTTTTGGATGCAATTTTTTTGGATGCGTCATGTGACGACAAGGCTGGCTGGCTGGCTTTGCTGTCCCTCGGAACGCAAGGGATCTTGGGCAGGACGCGCGACGATCTGTGCGTTCGCTGTCTGGCTAGTGCGATGGGACGACGACTGACAGTGGATAGATTGCGAGGGTTCCCAAATCGGCATAAATTGACTCATGCCCGGGCCCGGCGTGGCGGGATATTCGTGCAGCTAGTCAAGCGCTGATAAGAGCAGGACTTGTGCTGCATATATGCGTTCAATTTACGTCCAACGGGACGGACAAGTCAATTTGTTGGTCACTCTCTGGAGAGATGTGGCTAGTATCTGACGTGGGGATCGCCAACTCCAGGAGACGCTTGACATGCGGCCGCCCCAGAATGCAAAGTCCCGATCATGCTTTTTGCCTCCGGTATCTCTCAAATCCGTCCCCTTGAACGTTTCCGTTGAACAGACCCGAGAAATGGAACGATGTGTACTTGTAGCCTTGTGCGGTCCGAGTCATATTCAATTCGTTCGGCTTGGCGAGCCCTTCCGCTTAACTCGAGGCTCCTCGTTTAAACTTTCTTTTTTTCTGACCATTTTTTTACACAATTTTTTGATCATATCGACGACCTCTGGTAGGCACCCCCAGCGGCGACATACGAGAAGACCTGGCACGCCCTTTGCGCGCGTCCGCCCTGGATACCAAGTGTTCCATACTGGGTCGATCCCTGGGCGTACACCCACATCCGAATCCAGGGTTTTCTCAGCATCAAGGCCTGCGAGGCCGCATTCCGTCAGGACAGGTAACCAAGCGTTGTCAATATCAGGCGATTATGATTTGGTAACGATTTGATTCCGTCGACCTGGACCCAGATGCTCCACTGGCACGTGGTAATCGTTCGGTTTTTTGACTACTTGTTTTCAATTCCTTGTTCGCATCATCTGAAGTCACGCTCTGGAAAACCTGTGGTAGTGCGTTAACGCATCGACCATGACAGGTGGTGTATGTCGAGTTCCGGCATCGGAACTCGTTAACCCCCGGATCGCCGCGTGTTCCCCTGATATGATCATATCTACCCGAACGCTTCACCTCGCTCATGTTACCTTGGATCTTGTAAACGTTCGACCCAGATTCACCGGTAACTCGCGCGCCAGCACGGCTATTCGCTTGTCATTTGTACCTGAGCAGCAGCATCACACCGCGGCCACTACCGCTCCACTGCCATCGATTCGAACGTCGTCATCGTGACCTGTGCGCTTCTTTACAAAAACGCCACGTTCGCTTCATTCCCGCGCACGGGCGAGGAAAAAGAAAGTGGCGGCCTCGCGGATTCCGCATGGTCAGTTATCTCCATTTCCCCGGCGCAGTACCGACGTGCTCTATTGGCTCTGCGGGGCTATGTCGCTCCTGGTATGGGTCCTCGCCGCTGTTCCCCTTGAAGCTGTCCGCGCTACGGGTTTGAAGAATCACGGCAGAGGTACCCCCCTATCCTGTGCCCGCAGGATGGCCCACGGGGCATCCTGTATGTATTCCCAAAAAGACGATTCTTTACATGCATCCACAGCTACATCTCAAGCAGGTTCTCGAACGACTTGGCCAACTTGCTGCAATCGCAAAGTGCCAAGCCCCTTTCGAAATTTCTCCCGACTGCCATGGCGATGTATTTCCCTTTAACGAGTCATCCACATCGACCTCCGATCGCAAACCTCTTTCATTGATCAACCATACACACCTGTTGCGTTCCTGTGACGTATGAACACAGTCGCATTGCCACGCCCTGCATACAAACATACTCATATTCTCTCCGCCTCCGTCTAAACCCCGCCTTTCACACTCGCGCTTCGCGATGACGCGGGCGTGACATGGAAAGAAAAGGGGTGCGAAGTGCGTCGATGACGGTATGCGTTTACTGTATCGGGAATGGGGGGGTTGGGGTTTCATTCATTCATTCGTCCTCGTTCCTCTTTGCTCATTCCTGAAGCCCGAGGAATCATCAGGCTGAGCTGACGCAATCGAACCGGCAACCGGCGCCTCACTCTTGCTGTAATCACCTCGAGGAGGCCGCGTTCCGGACGGTTTTGGGTGAATGGGGCCGTCGTATCGGTGCGACGGCAAGAGCCGGGGGTAGTGTGGGATGTGGGTGCGATGGGCGTGAGGGTGAGGGAGAAGTGGAGAGGATTAGGCTAGAGGATCGATCGGATGGGCGGTGCGCTTCCTTGGTGCGTCTGCTACGCACGAGTTCGGTATTCTCTCGCGCTTTACCTTGCGGTGTCTGGATCACTGGTTGGCGTGTTGGGGGGAATGAATCGATTATATGAACGTGCATGATGCCGTGGGCTTGCTCATTGTTTGTTTCATGATCGTCGATGAGTCGCGTGCCGCGGTAAAGGATGGACGAGGGTCCCTCTCGGCACATACTGCCATGCGAAACAGGCTCCAGGCTTCAAGCTTCGAGTGCGGGTGAAATCATATCGCCAGCGTTTGGCCCTGTCGAGAGGAATGACATCACTCGATCTGACGCTCAGTCAAGCTGAAGACGCACTCGCAGTTTAGCGAGCGGGCATGACGTCGATATCGCTTGCCCATGACATTGGTGAAAATGAAAATCGGATTGTAAACCGAAAAGGAAGAAACGTGCGTGTGTGGTTCAATATCGTACTTTCATGTGATAAACGCCACTCGGTATCTGATCAAAAGGGCAGCGTTGGCGATGGTGGGACAGAAAGGAAGAAAGAAAGAAGAGAAATGGAGGAAAGAAGTTGAAGTAGAGAAGGTGAGAATCGGAACCCAAGTCCGGAGACTTTCTTTTGGATCACACGTTTTTGTTGAGATAGGGGGATGGACGTTATCGATATTATCTACTTTCTCCGTTTGATTGGGTGTGCTGGCATCCGGATGTCACGGCTTGTCGTCGGGTGAACCGGAATATGCAGGTATGGGCATCCGGATATGTTGAACGTGATTGTTGTTCGGTGGGTGTTCGTATCCGCAAGTGCGCCGTGCCAACATATCCATATCTTATCAGGTAGATAATCGTGTCATCGCATTTGGCATGGGTCGGTTTTGCTTGATATGGGTGCTTTATTTAGGGGGTTTTGCTGTATCGGGATTAGTCCATGGTCAGGTGGTCACGGCAAGTTGGGTGCTCCGAGGCAGGGTCTGGACTAGGTCGTATTTGCGGAAAGCTGTCTTCCCAGTTCGTATTTATGTTCTACGCCGGTATATATTCGATTGGTCGTTGGCGCGGTATTCTCGCGGGTTCCCGTAAAGTGCTTCATTTGTACATATGTACCGGTTATTTGTGGAGAGCAGCCAGTTGCGCAAGGGACCCACTGGCTTGCCGCAAGAGACAAGGCGTTTCATTTGTACATATCCACATCGTGCGTTGTCGTGTCGGGTCAAATGAACGACGGCTAGACTCGAATGAATGAGCAAGTCTTGTAATATACCATTCTTGGGAGAATGACGGCGTTTTGGAAAAGGGACTCGGATATTTTGTTTTCGAATATATCCAACGTTGGTGTCGATAATCTGCCATGAGATTTGGGGTCAGGGGCTAGCTGAGTAAGCATGTTTTCATCATGTGAACACATACATGGAACGGATGAGTCATCCTGTTCATGTCATGCAAACCCAATGACACCGACGACGCTGCTGCAGATCATTCGCATTGACCAATCAATCCGGGTCCTTGGTCTAGTTCAAATAGTGTTGATCACGTCTTGGGTTTCGAATAATCAAAGGCGTCGAATCAAGGGCATCTCTTCTGCATCGAGTCCATGGGATGCGGGGTTGGCCAAGCCGATCGCGGTTTTCACGGGGTGTACGCCGGTTGACGACGGGATTACCCAGTCAAGGTGACTCATTCCTGCTCGAGAGTGTATCCAGCACGCTGACCGAACAAGCTTTGTAACAGCGTGCTGTCAACATGTGAGACTTTTCGTACAAAGTTACCTCCTGCGCCGCCCTGAGATCAGCCTCGGCTGAAACAACTTTGGCTTGCGTTCAGGTTTAAGGTGTGGTTCAATATATTACGTCTCACCAAGGCACCACAAAATCTCTTTATATG
>JBBPQR010000257.1:0-13936 GCA_038092615.1 Boletus sphaerocystis | reverse complement strand
TCCCGTTCTACGGACTTGCGGAGACGGAAGCCTACCCCTATACGAATAACTCGCAATACGCGCATGGCAGTAGTACGTCGGCTCACCTGCCAAACTAGAACAAAGGCAAGGTGTACGTGTATGCCAGCATGGACATACGGTGGTCCGGGCAAGGAAAGCTTTCGGTGTTCGCCCACAACGCAGAAGATTTCGTGCACAACTTAGGAGGATACGACTCGGAGAAATGCACCGTGAGCAAACCTTTGATAAATTGACAGTCTGTCAATCTTTAAGTAGCCGTGCACCCTTGTCGCGAACTGAAACAAAAGGTCATCGCATGTCACCGTGAGTCGGACTCATTGTCACCACAATGCCAACACCAGCTTTCGAACAGCACGGGGGAGATCAGAAGGCTTCTGGATACGACTAGACACGGGAGTGCTTTGAGTAAATCCACGCTGCAGCATCACATACATTCATAAGAGTGTCATCAAGAGCGATAAGCTACGTGTCCAGCAGATACTGCCTTGCTAGAAATCCGTAGCGCACCTCGCCCGTCTTACCGCAGACGAAACCAACACCATCAATACCCATTCCACGGCGGCCAAACCACGTCACGGTTTCGGAACACGAAGAGTTTTGCTGACCATCGCAGCAGCCCATAGACCAAAAATAACGCTAGCTGGGTGAACATCACCCCGACCACCGGATGGGCCCCATAACGTCACGATCCCGCCTGGTATGCCAGCTTTACCCTCTATCCAACCTTGGCGGGTCCAATAAAACATAACGATGACAAGGCCGAGCGAAGACGGGATGGGAAGTCCTTCAAAGTACCGCGCTTTCCCACCTGTGTCTTTCGGGATCAGAGCGACTGTCGCGTTGAAGCGGGCAAGTCGAGCCAGCCCACAACATATGAAGCCTGTTAGACAAACAGTATCGAGATAAGTTCGAAGGCCAACAGCGAAGGCGAGGACGGCAGGCGCAACGCCAAATGAAATCTACAAGGTCGTGAAAAGAGGCAATGGCGTAGAATGATTGTTCCTTACCAAGTCAGCCAGGCTATCTAGTTCTTGTCCAAGTAAACTAGAGGATTTTCTCCACCTCGCGACTTTTCCATCAAAGAAGTCAAACATGAGCCCCGCTAGGGGCAGGGCAAACGCCCACCACAAGCTTTCATCATCGTTCGTGACCAAGTATTGAGCCGAGGAAAATATTGAAAAGGAGCCACAGACGCCATTCATGATTGTGACCAGGTCGGCCAACCTAAAGTTCCTACACTCGCCGGTTCAGCATGGATCAACCGAGGTGCATCAAAGTCGTGTCGTACCTGACCATGGAGAAGTGACCATCGGTATCAACGTATTGTTGAAGAACAGTGCCATCATGGCTTGTGGAGCTACCGTTGGGCTTGGGTGTCTTACTGCGACCCATTATGGTTACAGAAACTTTGCGCAATGGGAACACAGATGGGCAGACGACACGAAATGCGGTGAGGCAATGCAGCCGGCAAGTGGGCAAGGCTGATGGGGTCCACGTCCGACCAGAGGACTCCTGACACTGCCTAGTGCAACTAGTATTACATCTCAAGCTATGGCTCTTCTACCATCGCATCGTCTCGTCCCGACTTCTCGAGCTCGATACTTTTTGCGGCGTACTGGTTGGGGTGTGTCACACTATCACCACCGCCTATTCCTTCTCCCTTCTTCACTCCTCGACTGGCATGTGTTATTTCAAAGACCCGCGTGCAGGCAACGTGATAGTGGCCCTCCTTGACGGTCCTCATAATCTCATGCAGGTCATTCGTGGTGAGACCCCTGGACGAATACGATGCGAGTAGAGCAGATTGCAGATTTTCGGGGCCAAAATGACGGTATGGGCACCCATGGCAATCTCCAACCCCGGGTTTATCCGTTATAAGGATTTGTTGGCAACTGCGGGCGATGTCGGCCATGGTAGAGACAAGGTACAAATTTACCTTTTAGCAGGATAGTTGGCGCGTTTCCCTTCCAACCCATAAGAATGTCTGATGTTATATTTGTATTCCTTGTTGAACTTGTCGTCCGTTACATTGCTAAAAGACTTTCTCCAGAACGCAATAGCTTCGTCGATTGAGAGACCCAAGACCTGTGAATAAATGAGTTGCTCATTCAAACGCCGGAACTATTGTCATACCTTGAGGAATAGGCCATATTGCAACCTCCCAAAGTGCTTCAAATGATGATCCCTCACCAAGCACTCGTGTAAATTTCGCATACACATCGGAAAGTGTTTCCTTGCGAGATCATCGATCATGTCGGCTCGAATCTCATCCCCGGTGGCGGAAGGACTCATCCATTCTGATGGAACACCCGCGAGGAATCCGTGGGACAGATTGTTCAATATAGGTATCAATCTCGTGTCCTCGTCCATGCGCGGGAGCATTTTGGCAGTGTACTGTTTGTTTTCAGCGAGGTGCATCATAATCATGTCAGGACCAACCTCGAGTGCTTTCTCCAGTTTTCTCTCAAACTCGTTGAACACGAAACTAGACAATTCCTTGCTGGGCACGTAAGCATACCCTCCGCGTAGGAATACTCGTCTTTTGGCAACCAGGTCAGGTACTCTGGTCCAAGGAACCTGGGATGCAACATTAAACCAACAATATCCGTTCACATTGTTCGGCATACCTTGTAATACTCTGGTCCCTGCTCTTTGGTATCGGACGACGCCGATTTTCCTTCAAGCATCCCTAACTCTTTCGTGAACTGTTCCACTTCATCTTTCTCGACCTAGTCATGACACTTCAGCGCAAGCAACGATACAAATGGTCGACGAGCGACCTTTTCCCATTCAAATTCATGCGTGTCGAGAAATGCTTTACGTTCCATTTTATCATCCGTTTCGTACCGCACCTTGAATAGCGTTGTCTCCGCTTTGACGAACCGCCTTCTTAGATCCTCTCTAAAACGGTCAGATCACGGTCCGCGCCATCAGAAAAGAAACATGTGAACGTACGAGCGACAAAACGCAAGTCGAAGTACATAATGACCAAGATGGTCACTCCGTCGCTGATCCTCCAAGAGTACAGTGATAGCCGTGTTGCTATTGAGCGGGAGATACTTTTTGCACTGACTATCCGTCACGCTCTTTAGCTCATCCCACGACCGGTTTCGTGCAAACGAAGACTCGATCTCTGCGAGAACACGAAGGCGAGCAAGCGCGCATGTTTCGAATTCCTCGAGCGTTACTTCGTAGAGTGGTGGCTTGTCGTAGCTGACGCATCTCTAAGCTCATCGCGAACGTCATGAAGCGGTGGGACATACAAGTTCAGTCGGAAAGGGTACGCTGATTCGCTCGTTGCTGGGCTGATATTGGCCCCGGGAACCTTGGTTTGCTTCGCCTTCTGTTTGTCTTTATTTCTGTTTTGGTACATTCTGACAGCCGAGGTGGAATGAGCAAGATCATCTGTGTGATTGTTGTCACGGACGCGAGGCGTCACGCGCATTGTCACGTCCCACATACGCCAAGATCAGACAAGCAACAGATTACATAGCACCAATATGATGGGATTAAGATGAAGCAAAATACATAGTACTAGACGTGGCATAACATACATAACATGTGTGTCCGACTTAAGATACTTGCAAGAGAACCAGCCCAATCGCTGATCCAAATCATCCAGGTGTCAACCGCGTGGTGCTCCATGAGGGGCAGTACGCCCTGACGGGCGACGAACCAACTTCTTCCGCTTGTTCGCGGTGCCAGGTGCAGGGGAAGGGGGCTCCTCCTCGACATCAAAAGTGACACCGGGTCGGCGAATACGATGAGCTCTGCGCTCTCTTCGTTCCCTGTCCCTCCATTCCGACGTCGCAATTAATGGGTCGCGAACATCCGGGGGTATGATACGGGGTAGAGCTTGAGCTTGACTGACAGCGGAGTGATCAGGGGATCCGATCACAGTATTGGTCTACCCACGGGCATGATTAACCGCACATCGGATCAAAAAAAAAAAAAAAGCTCACAGCAGTGTTGCCGTCACAGACATCGAGGGACGCAGCTGACACAGTTCGGTTCCTTTTGGAGTGCATGGTCAAGAATTTGAACGGAGTGAAGATGTGCGGAGTGGCATCCTTTTGCTCCCGTGCTGCTTGCACTGGAGGAGGATGGGCGATTGGATTGGGTGCCCTACTCTTGGGCTTGGACTGTGGTTCCGCACGTGTGGAAGTGGAGGTAGCCGGCGGCGCGACAGAATTCCCCTCCTTAGTGACCGAAGTCGATGTTCCACGAGGCACAGGCGTAGTGGAGGAGGCAACAATAGCGGGGTCTGGATGAACCCTCCCCTGGTCGAGAGATGCTCTGGCGACCGTAGAAACAACTGGGCGATCAGCCGCTTTCGAAGAGAGTGTCCTCGTCCTGAAAAGGCCAAACAACCCTGAAGGTTTCTTTTTGTCGTCTTTCGAGTCTGTGGACGGTTGACGTGATCGAATCGGAACAGCGATGGACGGCCCAGCGGTTGAGGTATCTGGATTGAGCATAGGAGACGGTGCGATAGATGATGGAGTTTTAAGCATGTCAAAGTCATGTATGCGATCGGGAGGTGACAATCGCGTCGATCGAACCGGAGCAGGGGTCAATATATGCCCGGATATTGGAACCCGTGTTGACTGGGACTCGGGTACTGGTGGGCGAGACGGGAAGGGCTGAGTTGAAACAGTGTTAGTAGGGATAGGTTGTGAATATTTGCGAGGTGAAAGCGGCCTTTGCACCGCCGAAGATGACGATGTAACAGGCAAAGATGCGACTCGATGATGGGTTGGCGGTTGAGCTGTAGTAACGTGTGTTTGTTGAGTCGTAGCAGAAGATATGCCTGGGCGAGCAGAGGTAGGGTAAATATGCGACGAAGGGGCAAGGTGGCGGGTGGCGGGTGGCGCAGCATCGCGAGGCCGGGTGAAATCTACGGCGGGTTGCTCTTGATAAGGATTCTTGACAGCAGGTGTTGGCATTATGGTCGTGGATGTGGCATCTACAGAAGGTATCGACAGAGCTCCTGGACGGTTCGGCTGTTGCTTAAGCGGGTCGGGAGCAGATGGTGATTGGTTGTTAGTACTGATTGATGGTGCAGATATATGAAGTCCCAATGCGCCAACCGGCGGGCCGGTGGCGCTCGTCGTCTGTGCAGCAACCTTGGTCGTAGAGGCTGTAGCAGAGGCGCTGAGATGGGGAGCTGAAGTTGGCGTGCTTGCAAGCTTGGGAACCAAAGGACCCTGTACGCTAGTACCACTCGCTGGTTGATGTTGTCCAGTAGTGGTACTAACAGGGTTGTAAGTGGTCTGTACTGGCGCAGCGGTGGGCTTGTTGACACTTCCACTAACACCAGACGAGGGCTTACTTGCTTGCATCATTTCTGCAGCGCGCTGATAGGTGCGAGAGGATGCAGTATGGGACGTAGCACGTTGCATAGGTGCTGCCTGGGTAGACGCGACAAATGTGGGATGAGTAGGTGGTGCGGAAGATGGCATGCGAGTGGATGTCGGTGCAACAACAGCGGTTGGCGGAGGCATGGGCGGAGCAGCAGGCATAGCGCTAGGATCGGCACTACGATGCAAAAGTGGATCTTTGCTTCTTGACTGGGGTGAAGATTTATGACCAGCCTGGTCTACGACCGCGTACTTGAAAGGCGAATTCGCGCTCGCAACGGTAGTGTGCTGTAACAGTTGAGGTCTCGACGACGGGACTGGAGGAGTTATGGCGGGCACACTCGTGGGGATTGGTTTGCTCAACATGGGCGAATCCTCTGGGACATCCTCAATTGTGACTTTTGGTCGCGGCTTTGTAGGGGGAGCCGAAGACTGCAATGGAAGGACGGGAATAGGGCCCATGGTTTCTTGATGAGCTATCTGCACGTCGGTGGACTGAGAAAAGACTGGTTCTGAAGATCTCGCATCGGCGTCAGCAGCTGCGGCTATAAACCTGTTTAATGTTGGCGTCGGGACCGCATTACCGTCCGGTCTGCCGGTCTGCGAGGTGCGTGGAGGTGTCACAGACGGGGCGGAAGTTTGTGAGGGAATGTGGAACATTTCACTCTGTACCTCGGGGATGGAGTGCACATGACTTTGGTGATGCCCATTGGTCTGCGAACGTATCGGCATGATCTCAGTCGTTCGTGTCTCGATAGGTGGAGGTGGAGAATCCTCTAGACCCTTGGGTGGTGGAACCGGAAGTGGTGGAGGTGAAAACTGGCCATCGTCTTCAGATGGAAGGGATGGTGGTCGATACGGCTGAAACAACGAAGGTGCATGCACTGGCGCTAGCTGTGGCTGATAAGATGGTAATGATGTATCCCGAACGGCAGATTGCGAGGGTTGAGGTTGTTGGTCTTGTGAACTGGATGTCGTCCTTGAGACCAAAGTCGGTGCAGGAAAAGACGGTGCAAGAAAAGCATGATCAATACGACCTTGGGGTAAGTCGCGAGTCATGGAGACAGGGGTTGCTCCGACGACAGCGATCTGCGGAGGTTCCGCAAGGTGCGACGATAGACTCTGCCTCGGTACGTGCTCCGGAGTGGGTGCCTGTACAGCACAAATAGAAGATAAGATAACAGACGAAAATCTGGAGTTGATGAACGTCACCTCTTTTACAGCCCAAGACCCGGGCGAACTACTCCCCAACGTACCCCGTGGCGTACCGAAGGGAACGTCTCTCGCCCCCGTACCAGGGGAGTTTCGTTGAGACATGGTTGATGGAGTTGTCGCCTGGCTGGCCTTCATCATCGACGAAGATGCACGAGGGAACGAGTCGTCATCTTGTGAGAGCACTTGACGAAGTTGAGCACGGGGTGTCTCCGAGTTAAAGTGATGGTCTCGTAAATATTTGTCCTCTCGAGATATCTTGGCCCTTCTCACGGTGGCTGGAGTTTGAACGACCCAGGATGCTTTGACTGTGGTGCTATTGGACATCTGCTGGAGCCCTGGTCGGTCATCCGTCGTGGGTTGTCGTTCCGCTGATTGCTGAGTATATGCCACATCTGGGTGTGTACCGTCTCGGGTAGACGGTCTAGAGGGCGCAGGAAGCGTCTGGGGAACGATAGTCGGGGTGGGGTGGACACTAGAAAGAGCAGATGACGGTTGCTGTGTGGATCTGGACACGCCATGAAGCTGTGCATTTTTGTGATTCAATTGAGCAGACGACGGGGTGCCATGAGTATGTCCAATCTTTGGCGGGCTGCCATTCATGGGATGAACGGACGATGTGGGAACAGAGTCCTGAGTCAGAACAGGGGGCATGATCGGGGCGTGCTGTGCGACGGATGGCGGGTGTGTAGGGCGCTCATTCGGTTGCGGTCCTTGTGAGGTAGAACGTAAGGGACGTGGGCCAACGACGGTAGGGGGAACAGCATTATTGGAGGAGGTCCTATGCGCTGAACGAGACTGTGGTCGGCTATGCGGATATAGTGAATTCGGATGATCCGCCCCTGCTTCTGGGTTCCCACGAGGGTATGAATGGGATTTAGAGACTGGGGTGGGCACCGCTCGACTTGACTCGTGGATCGACATGCGTTGACCAGGAGGTAGATCTTCCCCATGAGGCTCAGCACGTGAATGTTCCACGACGACCGGTCGATCGGGCTGGACTCGCGTCTCAGAAGACTGCGGGCGGGTATGACTAGAGGGCTTGACGATTGATGCAGAAGTTGGATGAGGAGGGTGGATGAGGATTTCCTGTGGGACATCTGAATGTGAAATTGCAGATGACTTAAAATGCATGTCGTGCGGATCAGAAGGACCCTGGCCCGCGCGAATACTGACAATCTGTGGTACGGTTGAAGCCCTAGTCTCGGTGGGCAAAGCGGATGCGTTGAATCCTGGTGTCACAAGAGGAATGTCGACGTTGATCGGTGCCAAGGGCTGGCGAGTGTCACCGTACTTGGCCTATGTTTGCTGTGAGTTGCTCAATAACTGAGGAGGTGACACAGTGACTATACCTCTAGTTTCCTCATATCATCTCGTGGGCCTACCGTCATGTCGTGATTGGCTCTATCCCTCGTGGAACTGGACGCATGCCCGTCGCTTCTTTGCACAGCAGGACTCGAAAGTGTGCGATCCATACGATACTGAGTTCGGATATTAGCACGAGCTGCGTGATATGACGATCTAATATGAACTACCTTGCCAGCGGTCCGTTCGGTATCACTACCAGATTGGGCTCCTTGGGCAGTTGATGGACGTCCCTCTCGATGCGAGCGCTGTGACTTGGCTTTTGGTGGAAGGTAAACAGGCATTACGCGTGGGGCAGGAGGCGGGGGTTCACCTGTCTGCTGCATGTCCGGCTGTGGTACAGTGGTGGACTGCGATGGCATGACAGTGATCGGATTCTGCGTGTTTTCAGGCTGGTGTCGACGACCCTATTGACGTGTTGGAGGAATATAAACTGCGTGCAAGCAACTCACGGTGGAAGCCGTCCCATCCTCTGTCCGATGTCTCCTATGGCCATTGCTCGCCTCGCGGGTGGAAGAAGGGTAGGTCTCTCTGCCGGAAAGTGAGGTCTTTGATGCGTTTCTTTGTTCAGAATACAACACGCCGTCGGGATCGGGATCCTTGCGCCTATCTTGATGCCTGGTCCTGCTTTGTTCTTGATAGCGGACGTCTGTGGCGCGCTCACGTTCTCGATCACGATGGCGGTCCGTTCTTGTTCTGTCCCTGTATCTGTTTTCGGGCCCAGCGGTAGGTCTGTCTCTCTCCCGTTCCTTTTCCCGTTCCTGGTCCCTCTCGCGATCTCTATAGGGATCCTTGTGGCGCCGTGAGACATCCCGCGGGGGATTCCAGATTGCATGGTTTGGTGGGGCTGAGGAGGGAGGCTGTGTCGCAGAGTGAACGGGACGGGAGGGATGTCTGGAAGCCCTTGCCATCTCTTCGCCACTAGAAACGGGGTCGTAGGAGGGCTGGTTCGTTGGAGGGGGACGCCGTGATGTCCTTGGATCGGGTGCGTCTGTATGCGGTCTGCGGGATGAGCTAGCTACTGGGTGGGCAGGAGCGGGTTGGTATGAGGAGGGTTGTGGGTAATGATAACCGGATGAGGAGTACTGCGCAGACGGCCGGGCCGCGTGGTGATAGGCTTTGCTTGTTGGGGGAGGTTGAGCATGATAGGCGGCGGGATGTGGACGAGAGGAGAGTCGGGCGTCGTGAGGATAGGACCGCTGGTCGTACGGGTGGGCTGGGAGGGTAGCAGAGCGGATTCGGCGGGGATCATGGTCAAGAGGATGCTTGACGTCGGACTGTTTCAAAGGATCGGCCGCTACACGATCGTCACGACGGCGAGGATGATTCATACAAGATGGAGCAAAGGAAAGAGAGAGAGAGACGCCGGACTGTCGACACGAGGCTCTACGGCTTACGTTCTCGGACGACCGCACACACATGATCATTTTATTATGTCTGCCAAACACGAGTTGGAACAGCGCTCATAGGGAGAGTAGTGCGCCATCCAGCGCAACCAAGGCGATGCGAGCACCGTACAACGCCAAGACGGGGTGGACGGTGCCCGGCCTGTTTTTACACGACATTGACTCATCACCGACAGTGGTCGTCCTGTCGCACAATCCAAGGGTCGTGGTGGTATGAGGGGAGGAGGACTGCTTATGCAATCTTTTAAAGCCTGTCCCGCACGCTTTCCCACACTTTGTCTCTGCGATAATCCCTTGCACTGCTCATTTCACGGTCAGTTTCGTCGTCCGATATCCCCACGCCCCGCTCACTCACTCCCCAGACTCCATGGACATCCTCGACGAAAAGGTCAACGGCGGTCCCCCAATGGATATCGTCGACGACGTCGTTTCTGTCCGTGATCGTCAGTCACCTCACATTCCCTCTCTCCCCGTCCCCTCACTTCCCTCCCAGACGAACCATTTGCCGCCAAACATATGCCCGACCTCGGCCATGATGTCAAGGATTTCAAAGTGTTCACCTGGAGACTCACAAACTGGAAGAAACTCGAGAAAAAGATCACAAGTCCAGAGTTTGATTGTGGCGGTCACCGATGGTCCGTCCTCTCCCCTCCCTCGCAACCATTCCATCTCACTCGTCTGCAAGGCGCATACTCTTATTCCCCTTCGGAAACTCAAACGCTCCTCCCAACGATACCGTTTCAGTCTACCTCGATTACGCAGATCCGAAAAAGTCCCCAGAAACGTGGCATGCTTGCGCTCAATTCGCCCTCGTCATATCCAACATCCATGACCCCACCATATACACCGTCAGCCGTGAGTATCTCTCGTCCCCCCTTCATTCAACTATCGATGACTCTGGTAAAGATGCCCATCATCGATTCATTGCCGAGGAGTGCGACTGGGGGTTCACTCGCTTTAGCGAACTGCGCAAATTATTCAACGTCCAAGAGGGTCACCTCCGCCCAACCATCGAAGATGAGTCTGCCGATGTCACCGTCTATGTCCGTGTACTCGAAGACCCCACTGGTGTCTTATGGCATAACTTTGTCAAGTAACATTCCTCCCTCTCTCTTTATCTTCTTACCCCTCACATGTCCCACCAGCTACGATTCAAAGAAGGAGACTGGTTACGTTGGCTTGAAAAATCAAGGTGCCACTTGTTACATGAACTCTCTCCTCCAGTCTCTCTTTTGTACCCGCTATTTTAGAAAGGCAGGTACCCGGTGGCGCAATCTTACCCTCTGCTCACATCAGCATTTAGGCGGTGTACCAAATCCCTACCGAGGACGAACACCCTACCGAAAGTGTCTCTCTTGCATTGCAACGGGTCTTTTATCACCTACAGACATCAGACCAGCCCGTCGGTAAGTTCTTGTTAGCCATTCATCGTCGGTCCTTCCTCAACCTACATCAGGCACCACCGAGTTGACAAAGTCGTTCGGATGGAAGTCCAACGACTCATTTTATCAACATGACGTCCAAGAATTCAACCGAGTGCTGCAGGATAACTTGGAGTCCAAGATGAAGGTTCGATCCATTCACCCTAGTCGTTCCGCATCTAACAGTGATAAAGGGTACCAAAGCGGAAGGTGCTATCGCCAAACTCTTCGTGGGCAAAATGAAGAGCTATATCAAGTGTGTCAACGTCGACTACGAGTCCTCGAAAATCGAAGAGTTCAAGGGTACGTTCACCCTCCGCTCGCTCCTAGTTCGTGCATCGACTCACCCGATCCCATAGATATCCAACTGAACGTCAAGGGGATGAAGAACCTCTACGAGTCTTTCAAGTACTTTGTTGCCGTTGAAATGATGGAAGGCGAGAACAAGTACCACGCCGAGGGTTATGGTCTTCAGGACGCCAAGAAGGGTTTCGTGTTCGAGTCCTTCCCCCCCGTGCTACATCTTCAGCTCAAGCGCTTCGAGTATGACATCCAACGCGATGCCATGGTCAAGGTTGGGTTTGCACTCAACATCGCCCATATTCACCACTCAACGACTCGGTTTGTAGATAAACGATCGCCACGAGTTTCCGTTCGAGATCGACCTTGGGGAATTTATTGATGAAGGTCCGACAAAATCTGAGAATTGGGTATACAAGTTGCATGGCGTCTTGGTGCATTCCGGTGACGTGAATGGCGGACACTATTTTGCTCTGATTAAACCCGACCGCGACACGAGATGGCTCAAGTTTGACGATGACCGTGTGACCCCTGTGACTGATCGCGAAGTGTTGGAGGAAAACTATGGTGGGGAACCGTTGAACGGCATTCCGCAACATTTACAACGCAATCAAGTCCGCGCCATGAAGCGTTTTACCAACGCGTACATGTTGGTATACGTCCGCGAGACAGCGATCGACGACATACTAGCACCTTTCAAGGAAGAAGATACACCACCTCATCTGAGTACGCTACTCACTTGTTTTGGCGTGTATGTATTGACTTGGGTTCAGAACGCAGACTCGACGAGGAACGTCTCCAGATCGAGGCCAAGAAGAGGGAGCGAGAGGAACAACATTTATTCCTCACTGCCAAGGTCATCACTGACGACACGTTTGCCCATCACGAAGGTTTCGATCTTGCAACATTCGACGAGAAGCATTGGCCCGCTTCGGACCTACCCAGCTTCCGTGTGCTCAAGCAGGAGACGTACAATATTTTCAAGTCACGCGTTGCCAACCACTTCAATCTTCCAGAGAACAAGGTTCGATTATGGGTTCTAGTGAATCGACAGAATAAAACAGTTCGACCCGATACGCATATCCCTGAGAATGAGCCTACACTTAGTGCGCAATGAACTCGCGCTTGCCCCTTTTCCTACATGTTGACTCTGTTTCACAGCCGTCGAAGTCATTCGTAACAATATGGCCGCCAGACAAAATGATCTACGCCTCTACCTCGATGTGATACCCGATCCAAGCAAGGTATGCCAGTTGTTTTTTTTCATCCGGCTGTACTAACATCACATTGCCAGCCCGAGATCCCTGCAGGCTCTATCATGGTTTTCCTGAAGCACTTTGACATGTCAAAACAGACGCTATATGGTGTTGGAAAGGTTTATGTCTCTCGCAATAGTAAAGTGCAAGACCTCCACCCCGGGATTAACGAGCGCATGAGATGGACCCCCGGTACTCCTCTGAAGCTGTATGAGGTACCAAGTCCCCTCAGTCTTTCAAGTAATCGTCCTAACGTGTTTTGTAGGAAATCAAACCCGGAATGATCGAACTTATGAAACAGAAATCGACATTTGCCCAGAGCGAGATACAGGATGGAGATGTCATCTGTTTCCAGGTTGATCACTCTGAGAAAGAGTAAGTCCTTGGTGCCCTGCTGCGTTGGTCGTCGTTCATAGTCCCAACCCTTGTCTAGGATCCACGATTTGGAGAGTCAGGGTCTCTACTCGAATCCCATACAGTTCTATGACTTCTTGCAGAATCGCGTAATGATTATTTTCCGTCCAAAATTCGAGGACCCCGATCATGATCACCCCGAATTCAGTCTCATACTGAGCAAGAAGCACAACTATGACATCGTACGTGTCTCTTGTTAGTATCCTTTGAACCTTATTTTGAACTTCTCCACAGATGTCGCAAAAAGCTGGCGAGTTCTTGCGCCATGATCCTATCAAACTTCGCTTCACAACGACACATGTTACGAATGGGTCTCCCAAGTCGATCCTCAAGCGCTCGCTAAATCAAAGCATAGCGGAAATTATGGGCACCAACTACATAAACCCAACGACATCCGTGATACTGTATGAAAAGTTGGACGTGAGCATCGTCGAGCTCGAAACGAAACGAAGCTTGAAGATCATATGGACGGGGATTCACAACCGAGAAGAAGCGGCACATCCGTTCCTCTTACCCAAGACGAGCATGGTTCACGACCTTGCTGATCACCTTGCCAAGCACGTGACGCTGACAACCGGGGGTACAGGCAAGATACGCGTGTTCGAGGTGTCCAAGGATGGGAAGACACAAAAAGAGTTTACCGGATCAGAGATGATTGGGAACATTCCTGATCCAGTTGAGCTCTACGCGGAGGTATGTATGGATACATTCACTCTGATGACGTTATGAACTCGCAAATATGTAGGAAATACCGCGAGAAGAACTAGAAGCTGATGAACACGAAAAGATCATCAGCGTTTTCCACTTCCAGAAGGAGGTCTCGCGGACACACGGCGTACCGTTCCGCTTCGTTGTGAAGCCTGTACGTCTTTGTTGCAGCGTCATTCCGTATGTAAATCGAACTTTTTCTTTTTTCAGCACGAGAAGTTTGCGGAGACCAAGAAACGCCTACAAGGACGAATAGGTGTTTCAGACAAGGAAGTTGCAAAGTACAGATTCGCGCTCATACAAATTTCGACGTTTAAGCAACCGACATATATTGAGGATGGTTAGTATCACTATATTGGACTGCTTGCTGTATATAACGTTGCTTCCAGAGGATATTATCTACGACCACAAGTTCGCACCAGAAGACGTTCTCGGTCTTGACCACGTAGACAAGTCCGGCAAGACACGGACCGGTG
>JBBPQR010000256.1:0-13963 GCA_038092615.1 Boletus sphaerocystis | reverse complement strand
CCCTCGGAAGGGAGTCGCTCTCCTGGCGAGTCGCACCCCCGAGCGCAAGGTTACGGAATCCAGAGCGCAGAGTGCTGATCACGCCGCCTGGGGCCGTAAGGGGATCACTGGTCGCAGGGGCAAGTCCGGTAGTATCAGCGCCTTCGTTCGCCTCCGCACCCTCGCGCTCATGCTCGGGATCGTCGATGGAGGCAGACATACGATTTTCATCGTCAGAGATGTCCTTTGTCGGTGGCATCGTAGAGATGCGCAGGAGGGACGTATAAGCTGTGGATGATCAAATCAATCGTTTTGAATTCGGATTTTGGAAAAGAAAGAAAATACTAACGTTGTCGGCAAACAGGACAGAACCACCCCTTGGCCTTGCGTTTTCTACGTGGGTTCGGAGGAGCGACAGTCGGGGGGTTAGTCCCCTCAGTCGCACCGCTCGTGTTTGCTGCACCACTTCCACCCTCTCCGGCAGCGGTGTTTGCGCCAGCGTTCGCGGTTGTGTTGGATTCGTCATTATTGACAATATTGCCTCCCGCACCAAACTCAACCATGTTGATCGCACATTCTTTGCAAGCAACAAGATGACGGCACGGAAGCAGGATAACCTCGCGAGGCGAAGAGAGGCAGAGGAGACATTCTGAAGAAGGTTCATTCTCGTGAACAGCCGCAGGTGTTACGGGAGCGGCGTTGGGTGGGTAGGTATGGGCATCCGTGCTTGTAGGAGATGAAGTATGAGGGTGGGTAGGAGTAGACGACTGGGTGGTGAGACCGTAGATCTCGTGAAGATGGAACGTGTACGGACCGATCTGCAAGATCGGATAAGACAGTCAACAGCAATAGATGAGTAAACACTAACCGTGGCTTCGCGCTTGATAACTTTGACAACCCACGGCCTAACGTCTTCTTCATCGGCAGCGGGAGGTGCACCCACGCGGACGATGTGAAGATATGTGGTCTGCTCATTGACTGTAGATATATCCATACCATCCTCATCCAAGGCGGACAGATGGATAGTAGCCCTGACGCCCTCGCGCATGTCATCCTTGGAGCCTTTATCCTTTTCGGAGTCGACAGAAGTACCAGAAGCGTCAGCATCTACTACAGCCAAAGCAGGACCGGATGCAGCACGGTTGCCAGACCGCTTGCGGAAGGGGAAAGCGGCGAAGCGCTTTCTCTGACGACCGTTTCGGGGGGCGGCTGCTGTGGGGCCTGTAGCTTGGTCATCGGCAGGGGGTTTCTCCGGCACGGCCTCCTCTGGGCGAACGGGCTGTTCGAACCCGCCCAATTCCAAAGTAGCACCTTCCTCTAATTTGAGGAAATTTCCAAAACCACCGTCGACTACGGACTGGAAGACAAGGATGCGGGAGAAGCCTCGAGAGTCGACGTTTTCGGCAAGAGGGTGACCGGCGGGGAGGATGACGTTTACGTCGATTTTGCACTTTGGTGCGTCGCAATCGTACTCGAATTCGAGACCATGGTGGTGGTGGGAGTCTGCTTGGTCAGGGTCATCCCCGGGTGCGATAGTGAGTGGGACCAAGCGGAGGGTGGGGCGCTTGAGGTTGACGAGTGCTTGCAGAGTGGTGGTGGGCTGAGAGGGCTGGAAAGGAGTTAGATGCAAGTATTGTCGAGGGTGCTCGGTTGACCTCTTTGCTCTTTGCTATCCAACTCTTGATGGTGTCTGCGGAGAGCGAGTCCGCAGCAGCATTCTTTCCCACAGTGTGCGCCCATGCTGGGGTGTTGTGGACGACGCCAATGTCGGGACCAAAGAGCTGTTTGGACTCTTTCTTGGTCGTATTGTCATCTGGGATGTTGACGACGACGGCGCCGTTCTGAGCCATCGCGGTTGCGGTGCGAGAGGTCGAGGTGTCGGTGCGAGCGAGAAAAGGGGAGGCCTGGATTCTGCGGGTGCGATTCCACGTGGAATATTGATTATGATCTAAAAAAGAAATGTAAAAATTAAAGGGAATTCCGAGAAGAAAAGAACGCACACCAAGTCGAGAGAGACGGCATATTCGAGGTCAAGAATCAGCCAATCAGACGCGCGCGGACTCGATATTTCCACTCGGCTTCTCGGCTGGCATTCTCACAGATCACACGCATGGATTAATATTGTTTGCATGTCGAGCGTAGTAATGGAAACAGGCAGCCTATGCAACGAGCGACACAACTCCACCAGCCTCCTTGATCTTGGCCCTGCCAACACCGTCAGCACACAAGCACGAACAGCCACAAGATAGACACCTACTCGGCCTTTTGCGAGACAAACCGTGCCTTTACAATAAAGGGCAGTTTTGGTAGTCTGTATGAACCGTTACACACAAGACTCGCGACAGCCCCGCATACAACTCACCTTCCGTTGCCCAACACCTTTCCGTATCCATGCTGGAGAGTATCAATAACCGGGACAACATCAGAGTCCTCTGTCAACCCCTCCTTTTCTTCTTCAGGTACCAGCGTCCACAGCTTGTCGACATTGATAATCGGTCGCCATTGTGCGTTGCGAGTCAAGTGGAATCGGCGCATACCCACTTTACCAAAGTAACCAGGGTGGTACTTGTCAAAGTTTATGCTACACCCCAGATAGTGCATCGTTTGTCCGTCGTTCCATATTGTCAAAACAAAGAGACATACCGATGATGGTGCATACCACCAGCGAGACCACGACCTCCAGGGTGTTTACGGTGCTTTCCAACACGTCCGTGACCAGCAGAGACATGGCCACGGTGTTTGCGAGTCTTCGTGAAGCGGGTCGGCATTTTCTGTTCAAAGCCAAAGAGATCTTAATGAGCATACATTCACCAGAGTCCACCCGAGCAGCCCTCGATCCATCCAGCTATCCATCCTATCCAATCGCACGCATATATGCATCCCATAGACTTCCATGCGTCATTCGAATAGCATACTGGATGAAAAGGACGTTGGACTGGCGTAAACTGACCTTGAGGAGAGGTTGTCGAGGTCGGGGACGCCAATACGGTGTAGATGGAGCTAATTGGCAAGCTTTGTCGGAGTTTGAATTCTCGGCTTTGCGCCACACCTCCAGCTGTTGCAAGGTAAGGGATACTTGGATGGGGCACGAATAAATCTCTCGCTCTGAGCTTGTCTTACACCATCGCATCGTTTCCAGAACAGTTCGCTGACCACTTTTGCCTCCAGTCGCCCTCCGCCCTCTCTAGGAGCGACGTAATTTAACGCTATTATGAATGCACCAAATCGTTTCGAGTTATACGTTCTCGAAGATGGCGAGAAACCGTGCGTGCCTGTGCAAACGAACGCGAACTCCACTCTGAACAAGTGACTCCATTCCCCCAGAGTCGAAGTAACAGAAGACACTAAAATCCCGAACGCCGCCACGTTCAAGATCGTCAAGCAGGATCATACGCTGGGTAACATGCTCCGAGCGTACGTACTCTTTTCTCCATCCTGTCTTCCCCCGTCCTCTCCGTCGGGATCTTAATCCCCGTTCGGTCAACCTACATTTTTACAGCCAAGTGCTCTCGATGCCCCAGGTCCTATTTGCAGGTTACAAAGTCCCACACCCACTTCACCCCTACTTCCTTCTCAAAATTCAGACGGATGGCACCGTCACCCCTCAAGCAGTGCTCGAACAAGCATGCACGAAGCTCATCGCTACGCTTTCTTCTCTAGAAGCAAAGTTCAAACGCGAGTTCTCGTTCAAAGATGTCGAAGGTGCAGTACCAGAGGATCCGTATGGGACGGCAGGCACTGGTGCGCAGACATGGGGTACGGGCAAGGATTATCTGGACTTTTAGAGGCGGCATCTCGGATCCAGTGTTGTTTTCCTTTGTATTCGATTTTCACCATCATCTACGACATCTTGCGCATACATGTGAGTCTGTTAATACAACATGGCATGTTTTCAGTATGGCGAAGATGACTTGCTCATCGCGAGAGAGATGGTGATAGGCAATATTGCCTGTCACAATCTTTTCCGTGCTTCGTGAGTGGTAATAACGCAGAGTGTACAGCCGCGTTAACATAACTGTAACATGATACTTCCAAACGAATACGCATCGCTTTGAGTAGTTGGGACTGTCTCGGAATCATCAGGGTCAAGCAATTCAGGAGCCGTCCAGCGCGTGGTGCCCTTAAATTTGCCTAATGGGTGGTGGCAAAAGTTGACAATTCCGAGTCAAAGTCGGCGATACAAGCACTACCCTCCACATAAACAAGCATCTTTGACTAAAGCATGAACGAAGTAAAGAGACCACAGCTAGAATACACACACCCGGACAGATCGCCATGGACGATTGCTGAGAACGCACTACAAACGCATTTCTCATAGATTCCAGTGACTCACCAGAACAAATGTTTCGCAATGGCCAGGTTGTTGGTATGTTGATAATAAACCATTTTCAACCCATGGACATACCATAGCGGGTTACCAGTATGTGGGAGTGCATACTGGAATCCCTAATGGCCCCTAACAATGGAAAAACATTCGCGTGTTTGGGTTTCATCCCGGGCCATACCGCGAGTTCTCTGCGGAATCGCTATTCACGGTGAACAAGGCAAAGGCAAGGTCACACCCGGCACGCAGGCTGATAAGTACCATCATCTTTTTGGCTACTTGTTCGTCATACTGCAAGTACAACTTGCATGTCTGATTGCAATCTAATGGTCGTTTTCCCCCAATGAGAAGATACGGTAGCTTAGTCATCAACCGACTCCCTCTCTCAAGAGACTCGGATCTACTACCACAAAGAGCCGCTCCGCTTCTCACGCATAGTAGTGTGCTCGCCTCGTGCCTCGGCTAAGTATAGGCTCTCACGCATCATGATGTTCGCCACGAGGAAACAGTCAGGTCCAAGCTTGAAGGCTGGACGTGTCATTGCTTCACGAGTTACTTCATCGTCAAAATCAAGTTCGCCTTGAAAATGGCCTCGAACGTATTCTGTTTCTCAAAGGTTCTTAGTGCCCATCTCGACGACATGTTGTGTCACTAATTCCGGTTCGCTTCCACCGTAACCGTAACCAGGTGAAGGCAGTATTGCCGAACCCCTTTCACTTTCTCCAAAGAGCACCTGCAAGTACCCAAGACGTGTCGTGGCCTTCCGAGAAACAGAAAAACTGTTCGAGGACCCTACATCGCTCTTCTACAGACTTCAATGCGGCCGCGTCCTCAGGTAAAGCTCGAGTGAAAACCTGCGGTCGACTAAAGCTGATGAACGCCTTGCTCAGCTCCATCCCCCCCAAACAGACAAGCATTCAACGTCATACTTTTCGGTGAAATAGGTGTCGGAAAAAGCGCAATCATCAATCTTATCGCACAACGCCCAGTCGCAGAGCTCTCCTCATATCTTCGCGGCTCTCTGTTGCAATCGACTCGCTACGACATTCCATTCGACGGGATGAACTTTAGCTTGTTCGAGACCATCGGGCTCGAAGAACCGAGAATCGGGGTCAATCGCTATCTCGAAGCACTCAAACAGGCCTACGAACTCATTGTCAAGTTAGACGCCGCTGGCGGCGTCCATCTATTGCTATTCATCTTGGAGGCAGGTAAAATAAGAGCAACGACGCAGAGCAACTACCGGTTGTTCTTCGAGGCTATTTTCCAGACAAAGGTTCCCATAGCACTTGTTTTCACTGGCCTCGAGAGGGAGGTAGAGATGGAAGATTGGTGGAGGAGGAACGAAATCCATATAGAGCACTATGGGCTCAAGAGCGACGGGCATGCATGCATTACCGCAGTCGAAGGCGACAACCCTAGCGAAGACCAGAAATACGTGGAATCGCAGAAGAGGATTCGCGACCTTCTGAAGGATTTTTACCCCCGCGCGCCTGCTTTTCGTCCTGACCTGGATTCATGGTTCGCTCACCTTGGGAATAGGATGCAGAGCTTCATCAAGAGTGGACGGAAGCCAAAGAGGAGGGACGTGGCGAATGTGTTGTCGAAGCGTGTCAAGCTGGGCCAAAGCAAGGTCCAGGAGCTCTTGGATATGATTCGGCGATCGGGTGCAGAGCCGAGCGATGGCGATGATGAGCGCCGTCCGTTGGTGGGGACAGAAGACCAAGAAAGACACGACAACCGTCTAATGCTACGTTCGGTGACAACCTGTGTTACGCCCGGACAGGCGAACGCCGCGGAGTGTGTTGACACAGACACGCTGGCCTCTGCTCGCGATTTGACGGGCCAAGTAGCAAAGACTCATAATCGCCCGTTCGCAGCAGCAAGCTATGGGGACATCTACAAGGGCAATTTGAATGTGAGAGGGAAGTTGATTCATGTACGTCTCCGTGTCTTCTCGTCGAAGAAAACTAAACAGCCATTAGGTTGCAATCAAGACATACAGGGTGTATTTGCAGCACGACGAGCATCTGGCCGATAAGATGAAGGTATGTTCTGCTTGTATAACGAACGTAACAAAACCCGACTCCCACTGTGCGAATAGCAATTCCGTAGACAAGTTGCGGTGTGGTTGGAATTAGAGCATTCCAACGTTTTGCCACTGTTAGGGACTGCTAGAGACCTCGGCATGAATCCCGACTTACCGGCTATGGTGTATCCATGGGCTGAAAACGGTGCACTGTCGACATTCCTCGAGAGAAACAAGGACGTGACATTGGCAAAAAGATTTGACCTAGTAGGTTTTCATCTGTATTTATGGTCTGAAGTAACTGGGACATCGTTTTCTAGATAAATGGCGTGGCGCATGGCTTACATTATTGTAAGTTGTTACCTATGTCCTCGCGTCTTCCGACACGTGGCAATCTACTTTGCAGTACATTCTCGGTATATCGTCCATGGTGGCCTGTCCGGCGTATGTTTCTGACCCCGGTTTCTTGTTGGTCGCTCATGTTTCGAGATGAACAGGCGAATGTGCTGGTCCATACTGACGGGAGGGCTTGCATCGCCGACTATGGGTTGTATACATTGATGACCAAACTGAGGGGCTCCATAGCCGCATCGGGGAACCCAAATGGGTGTATCATACGGTGGGCGGCACCTGAACTATTTCCCCTCGACGGTTCGCATGTAGCCCCCAGTGCGCAGAGCGACGTGTATTCCTTTGGAAGTGTTATGTTGCAGGTATGTGACACCCGTGTTGCTCCTTGGCTGTATCCCTCAAGATATACTGGAATGATGGGTAGATTCTGACAGGCGATATCCCGTATCATCACCTACGTCTGGAAGAACAAGTGATTATAGCGATCGCGATGGGGAATAAACCCAAACGACCCGATCAAAGCGTGGTCACAGATGAGAGATGGAGCTTCATGGAGTGGTGCTGGTCCCCCGTCGATGCTGGTAAACCACGCCCTTCTACGGACCAGATGGTTGAGTTTACTGGGAAGAAGCTCGCCGCAATTATGGCGCTGGCGGTCTAGGGGACACTGCAGCGCGCAATTTCTCCGGATGGTACTATGTAGCGCATTTGCGACAACCTATCGGAGATTTCTAAGTTATTCTATGCACTCCCAATCACTTTGTAGTCATTGTAATTGCAACTTGAGTTTTATGCGTTTCTGCAGGTGTGCGAAGTCACCGACTTTGGGCGGAACGCCGACCCCAGCCAGACATGAGTTGGCAAGTAGCAATCGGCATATGTACTTGTGATGTCCGTGATGAAGCTAGTTGCGTTGCTAAAAAATAACGCATAACGGAGGGTCGGTTGCGCTGAATGTTGTTGCTAAATCCCTCGCCGTAGGGTGGCAGGAAATCTGCGCAAATTTGAACCTCGGACGTCCGGCTTTCCATAGGTTGCCATGTGTATTGGAAGTTCAGCCAGGCATGCCGTCACGGTCAGTTGCATCATTGACACGCTCCCACGGTCGCGAGCGTTCTTCGATGTGCCGATCGCGGGGTTGAAGATATTTAAACCCTGGTTTGAATCTCCAGCGTCACCAGCAATCCTCCTCTTTCGTCTCCACCGCATGCAAGCATGAACCCCGTTCTTTCATCAACTATCCCTGCACCGTTTGTTGCAGGCTGCCCTCCATGTGGTGCAGTCGTTGTCAAACGGCATGGTACTGCTCCCTGGAGCACACTACTCGAGCATTCGGCGTCGTATCTTTATTGGGAAAGAAGATGCACAGCCCGGGAGCACAGATAATGAGGATGGGCTGGTGCTAACAGTGACGACGACAATTAGAGAAGATCAAGAACTTGTAGTTGGCGCAAATGAGACAGAAGATATGACCTAGCATTGGCGACACCCACCTGCAATAATAGCCGAGAAGCTGCCTCGAAAAAACAAGTGCTATATGATGATGATGCGCCTCGAAGGCCGCGGAAGCAGGAGGATGACCCTCGAATAACGGAGATGCTAGTAGACCTGTCAATCAATAATATTCAGTCCAACTTTCCTCACGATCTCACCAGACGTATCACGAAATCCAGTGGTTTCCCATTTGCGTCAGCAGCTATGGAGACATCTACAGAGGCGATTTGAATGCGGTACACCCTGATAGGGGTACCTACCTGGAGTCAAGTTTCGGCGCCCACTGGCACCTAACCTCCCCGGACTCGGACGTGTTTGGGTTCACTGACAGTTTTGGCCCTTCAGCTTTCACCAAATCCTTTCATTAACACCTTCTACTCTCCCGTGCCTGCATCCTTCTCTTTGTTAACGACACCAAGTAGCCGTAATGCATAGTGAACGCCGATCCTTAGTGCAACAGAATCTAGATACTGTTCACACACAGTTGCACCCAGAATTACTCACTGCAAGATAGTAATTGGGAGCGCATAAGGCTACACCATGTATCATAAATATTGTCGTACAAATTGCAGAACACAATGTCTACGAATGGAAGCACTCTTCTGCTAAACCGCTGCCGTTATGATGTCAGCAAGATCCTTCTCCGTAAACTGGACGATTTGGTCGCTGGTGGGGCGTGGTTTAGCGGCATCAACAGGGGTCCAACACCACTCCATGATGCGCCATCTATCGTCCGTGACTACCATTTGATCCGATCGTTTGTGCACTAGCTCTGTTGCAACTGCGAGAATGACTTGTTCCCCGCGAGCTATATTATGATAGGGTATGTCTCCCGTAAGGATCTATTGATTTTCCACTCGATCAACATACACACAACGAACAAGACGGACAACACAAACCTGCAACATAATACTTCCAAAAGAATACACATCGCTCCGTGTGCTTGGAGTTATCTTTGAATCGTCAAAGCGAAACAGTTCAGGAGCCGCCCACCGCACAGTACCCCTAGCTCGACGACCAACTGCAAAGATCGATCCTTCCAGTTTGGTCAACAATACCGACAACCCGAAGTCAGCGATACAAGCTCGCCCATCACCATGAACCAGCACATTTGACTATTCGTTTTTAAAATAAGTGACCAACAGGAGGCCAGAAGCAAAAACATACGCCGGACAGATCACCATGGACAATATCCTGAGAATGTACTGCGAAAGATTACCGCCCTGTCAGAAGATGCAAGCGCATGGGATAACAACTTACAGTACTGTAACCCATGGGCGACATCATTAACCTGTAGAACAATATTTAACCTCCTCGACTACAAATCTGAATAAATACCCACCAGGGTCATTCGTTCACGGACTGTCAGATGCTTGTTTCTCTCCAAGTATGTTGTCAATGGACCATTTGTGACCAATGGGCACACCATGGCAGGTAAGTGGGGGTTCATACCGAGGTCCCTAACGATCCCTAAGAGCGGCAAAACATTGGGATGTTCCAAAGCCAGCCACACAGTGAGTTCTTTGCGGAGTTGCTTTTGCCATAACTAACGTTTAGTCGGATTTTGATTCACAGGCTAAATCATACCTTCATCTTCTCTGGCAGGTGCTCATCCTCCTCCACGTACAGCCTGTGTGTCTTGATGGCAACCTAATGGCTGTTCACATTTCCATCAAAAGAAGATACAAACGATGACACACTTTTATGAATTTCCCTCCCTTATTCAAATAGCCTTTATAGATGTCTGAAAAGCCGCCCGATGCGAACGGGTGATTGGCTGATTTCGTAACACGACCAGTAAGATCACGAGCAGAGATCAGTGCCTCCATCTTGTTAATGGCGCATTCCCCAGGCGTGTTCGCAGTAACGTTGGTTGTGGTGGAGTTCGGCTTTGGAGGGCTGGCCTCTCTCTCCCCATCCTCCGTTCTTGCCAAATGCCTGTCCTTGTCATTTTCGTCACTCAGATGCGAGTCCGGCTTTGAAGAGTCGGCTCCTCTCTCCCAGTATTTTCTCGCCAGAGGTCTACCACCGTCTGTTCCACCGCTCGATTGCATATCCCCTAGCCCCACCATATCCAAGAGCTTCCGGACCTTGCTTAGCCTTAGCTTGATGCACTTCAACAGCACATTCGCCATGTCCCTCCTCTTTGGCTTTCGTCCATTCTCGATGAGGCTCTGCATCCTATTCCCAAGGTGAGCGAACCATGAATCCAGGTCAGGACGAAAAGCAGGTGTGCGGAGGTAGAAATCCTTCAGAAGGTCGCGAATTTTCTTCTGTGATTCCACGTATTTCTGGTCTTCCGTAGGGTTATCGCCTTCGACTGCGGTAATGCATGCATGCCCGTCGCTCTTGAGCCCATAGTGCTCTATATGAATTTCATTCCTCCTCCACCAGTCTTCCATTTCTACCTCCCTCTCGAGGCCGGTGAAAACAAGTGCCATGGGAACCTTTGCCTGGAAAATAGCCTCGAAGAACAACCGGTAGTTGCTCTGCGTTGTTGCTCTTATTTTACCTGCCTCCAAGATGAATAGCAATAGATGGACGCCGCCAGCGGCGTCTAACTTGACAATGAGTTCGTGGGCCTGTTTGAGTGCTTCGAGATAGCGATTGACTTCGATTCTCGGTTCTTCGAGCCCGATAGTCTCGAACAGGCTAAAGTTCATGCCGTCAAAGGGAATGTCATAGCGAGTCGATTGCAATAGAGAGCCTGAGCCGTGAAGGTATGAGGAGGACTTTGCGACTTGATGTTGTGCGATAAGATTGATGACCGCACTTTTCCCAACACCTGTTTCACCGAAAAGTATGACGTTGATTGTTTTGCCATTATAAGGCTGAGTACTAGTTGTACTCAACCGTCCGTCTTCATGGGACAATGTAGGCTCTGAACAAAGTGTTCATCAGTCTTACTCGACCACAAGTTTCCACTCAAGCATTACCAGCGCTACGACTGCCAGTGGACCCAGTAGCGGTGAGGATTGGGGAGGCATGAGATTGGGTTGTCAATGAACGCGTTTGTTTCCTTGATGGCGGCCTCAAGTGATTCTGGGTACTGGTAGATACCCGACGATTCGGAAAGCTCAGGAGATTTGAGAATGAGAATGAGATGTTCATCCAAGGCAAGTAATTTGCGAGGCTCAGTTTCGTCGATGGGGATGCTAGTAAACGGGAGACAATGAGCGCTTGACCGGGGCAGCTGGAACCGACCTCATGGAGAACATGTTTACATTTTTGAGCCTAAAATAGAAATGACAAAACCCACGTGCCTCATCTGATCACGATTCACAAAGCTTAAGCGCTTAATTAAGCCTTAAGCGCTCACTACTCATGCAGTTGGAATTCATTGTCCGTCAGTACAGAACATCGTTCTGCACGTTTCTTTGTACGTGTCGTATCGATGGATTTCGTCACCGGTGCGTTGAGCGCTCTGGATATGTCGTGTGCGTTTTATCGACTACTCACTCAGGGTTAGTAGTACAAATGGTAGGTCTACTAACGCAGTCTTTATGAACCATCGTCATGGTTTCACCGAGATCTCCCCCCTGGTCGCTGGTGGGGGCGTGCACCAACAGGGGACCAACACCACTTCATGAAGCGCCATTCCCGTCCATCAGTACGAACCAGCACCGTGACATTTGACTGTTCATTGGGGACGAGTGACCCGCGGGATACCAGAAACAAACACATACCCCGGACAGATTACGATGGACGATAGGTATGCTCAGAATGTACTCCCAAACAAATAAGCCTCCCTATAACAGCATGCACGTAACCTGTGTGAGGGCCAGTGCTAGTCCTCATGGCAAGCATGCCGGCCTTGCTGAGGCTTTCCCGGAACGCCTTCAAGTTGTATCAAAAGTACATAGCACTATGTTCGTTTCAATGCCAGTGTGTATTATAAATTCACAACTCGCCGCACTGGCACTGGCAGGGGCACCGAATCGAGCCTGAGAACGATTGTGGAACTTCCGTATGGAGTCGAGGCTCATTATCTCTTATGGCCCTTCAATCTACTTTTGAACAACGACGAGGTCCGCACAATCGTATGCCAGCAATTCTCCGACGATACATCCGAGTCTGAGCAGAATGCGACGGAATGGACATGGTACACAGTACAATTACGGTCTCTCAGGCTCTCAGGCTGGTTTTGCCGAGTAGCCCGTTGGTTCAAGGCTTCAAGTTACTTGGTTCTCGGAAGACACTCCTACTACTTTGGGGGCACAACGTGTTTTGGACAAAATGGCATATCTGCCATGAGGACACCCCTTCCCAGGCCCCAAGCTGTGCGCTTCACGTTCAACTTGGAGCATCCCATCGACTGTACATTCTCACATTAGGAACTTTCCTGGTTCACTTACGCTGAGAAAGATGCTGCCCTTCATTGCAAATCGGAATCGGAGGCCAAAGAAAAGGGATGTCATGGAGGGGAAAAAGACCATTTCTCGAGATTCAGATAGAGGGAGTCAGGCGATTCCGTCCGATTCGCCTCCTGATCTTACCGGACAGGTTACAAAGTCGAGGAATCATCCGTTCGCATCAGGCGGCTTTGGGGACATTTATACAGGCATTTGGAACACAAGGGGAAAGTCGGTTAAAGTGCGTCACTGCGTCTTTTCATTGGGGAAAACTAAACAACGATTAGGTTGTAATCAAGACAACTAGGGTGTACTTGCAGCACGACGAAGATCTACCCAAGAAGAAAAAGGTATACTGTCTTGTTCGTAAAAGAAATGTAACTTTATTCTTACCGCGAACAGCAATTTCGCAGAGAAACAACTGTGTGGTGGAAACTGAAACACCCGAACGTTTTGCCATTATTTGGGACCATTTGGGACCATGATACGAACCCCGACATACCCGCTATGGTGTGCCCATGGGTTGAAAACAGTGCATTGTCAATATACCTCGAGAAAAACATGGGCCTGACGATTGCAACAAGATTGGCTCTGGTGGGCATTCATTGTTGTTCATGGTCAAAATCGGCTGAAATTAATTTTCCAGGCCAATGACGTGGCGCATGGCCTACAATATTGTGAGTCATTATCCTGTGCTCTCGTCTTTCTCACAGGAGATAATCTATTGACAGTACATTCTCAGAAGGTTGTTCACGGTGACCTTTCTGGCGTATGTACTTACGCTTTACTCTATTGTCCTTTGCTCATCCTGTGGAATGGACAGGGAAATGTACTGGTCGATGGTGATGGGAGGGCTTGTATCGCCGACTTTGGGTTGTCCACGCTATTGACGCGATTGGGTGGATCGACTTTTGCCATGACCCATCAGGCTAAAGGCACCACCCGGTGGATGGCTCCTGAATTACTTAGCACCGAGGACAATTTCCAGGCAACCCCGACTATGCAGAGCGATGTGTATTCGTTTGGAAGCATCATGTTACAGGTATGTGACACAGATCTACACATCGTTATGATAGCTTGAGATTTACTGGAACCACGGAAAGATTCTGACGGGCAATGTTCCATATCACCATCTCTCTCGCAACATTCCGGTCATGCTCGCTGTTGCGACAGGCGAGAAGCCCAGAAGACCAGATGAAGGAGCGATCACAGACCATAGGTGGCAATTCATAGAGTGGTGTTGGTCCCCTGCCAAAGGCAAAAAACTACGTCCTTCTAGCGATGAGATCGTCGAGTTCACAGAAAAAGATCTCGCTGGACAGCATTCGGACACAGGGACTCACTGGCAGGCAATCAATGACATTTGGTTCCACTCGCCTTGTGACATTACCGGTCAGGTTGCCAAGTCAAGTAGTCAGAGTGGCGCCGACCCTC
>JBBPQR010000255.1:0-13974 GCA_038092615.1 Boletus sphaerocystis | reverse complement strand
TTCTTCTTTGACTCAACCCGTCAAACGTTTGCGGGCGGTCCCATGCTACTAGTCTCACGTAGCTAGGGACTTACTAGCCTGTATGCAAGTAAGACCCAGATAGTCACCGAGACCCTGCTCTGACTCTAAGAGTTTCTACATACTGATCGCCGAAAAAAAACAACTACTCCCCGGTGGGACTGATTCCCATGATGTGAGCCCACCATTCCTCAAGCTCTCCAGACGTCTCAAAGACTCGGGAATCGACGCGCAGTCGGAGCTCGACTAGGCTGAGGATTCCTCCGACTCGATTCCCCGGATCAGTCGCCTTGGACTCGGAAGTTGGATGCGGGTCGCCGCTGATGGGACTCGGTTAAGACTCATGCCGACTCCTCATCCCGCTGCAGTGCACACGGTCACCGAGATTCGCCTCCAAGAAAATCGCGTCCTGGCCTGCCATCGCCGGTACCCCCTTCATTAAAGTCGTAATGGAACATTCGGCGTTCATTTCTCTATTCTTTTTGTTCTGTTTTGCTACATGGGCGCCGCCGTCGATCTCGCATCGGCGTTCGGGTTACAGCTCCTACGAACGTGCGTTTGCAAACCTTACATATTGATACTTATTTATTTTTATTCTTATTCCCTTCCGCTTCATTTTTGTCGTTCTCGTCAGCATCACCATCAGGGAAGCCACTAGGCTATACACGAGCCTCGACTGAGACTCGAGCGTGTCTCTTGGGCGTCCCTTGGTTGGGAAAAAAGGCACGACTGCCAGTGCGATGCATGCTTTACTGAGAACAAGAACGCGACGTTCAGGGCTGACACTCGTTTGCAAAACATGGATATGTCGCAGTGGTCACCAACGGTCGCCCTCAATGATCCTATTCTAAACCGTCAACGCATACATGCTAATTTCGTGATCATAGTGAGCAATAGGGTATGTACAAATGTGAATGGTATATCTCTGATATGTAGTGGTTTCAGGTAAAAAAAAATAAAAGTCCACAGATCCTAACTGTCATCTCGTCACACCCCTGGAGTCGAGCGATCAAAGCCAGCCAGCCTATAACGTGGCAGTGATCACTCTCAAGCTCGGCGAGGTGACGAGTGACGGACATGATCGTTATTCCAAGACATGAGCGGTATTATGGCAGCATTCCAGATCCCAAGTCCGTAACATCAACAGCACACACGGATATGGACGCCACGGGGTTGCAGTGCTGTCGCAGCGCTCTCAGACAGCTTGTTTGGGGCTGCCTGGGGCCGATGCTGGAGGGACTGAGCTCGGAGCATCCGTGGGCGTAGGTGGAGCGTCGGCCTTGGCTCCCCCGCTGGTGCTCTTGCTGATCTTGAATATGAGCCTGCCTGCTGCCTGGCCCTCTTCTAGGAGTTCGAGCTCGATCGCTGTCGTTCCCGGGCCAATCAGTATCTTGCAGGGAAAGAAAGAAAACGACATGACATACGTGTCTCGGAATGCTCGAGCAGGTCAGCGAGGCTTTCCTTGCTCTCCGTCTTCTTGATGACCTTGTAGTTAAAGAAGAATCGCCGCGCGTACACTTCGATCTCAACCTTGGACGACTCGAGGCCGGATCTGTCGATGTGTGAGCATGCGTCGACAGGAGCGTTCGGTTTCAGGGGAAGACGTACAGTTTGACGGTGTCATCCCAACGCGCGACGAATTCGTCTGCCTTGATATACCTCGCTGTCTTTGTTCTCTGCGAGACTTTTCCGCCTTTGACTCTCACATAGAAGAGCCCGCTGAACAAGCCCACTTTGGCAGGGAGACCGCTGGCTTTGATGTCTGTTTCAAGAATGTCAAGGATCGTGACTTGATGTGAAAGAGACGGAGAACGAGAGGGGGGGTGGAGGCGAACCTGTGATCTCGATGGCGACTTCTTCCGTTTTGGCGCTTTGTTCCTGTGTTTCAGCAGGGACAGCCTGAAGGGGTGCGGGTTGGTCCGTCGGCTCGTCTGGTGTCGACATTCGTGCAGAGAGACTTCACGCGTGGGAGCGATGGCGGTGAAAAACAAAAGGGATAACTAAATGAAGGCGTAGCGAGGAAGACGAAGAAGCAGAAGAAGAGAAGCAACTCGGCGACTCGAGCACTAACCCAAGAGAGAGAGAGAGAGGGTGAGAGAGGACCTCTGGCCAGTAGCAAACTCGAAGGCTCTACGAGGAGCAAGAACGGCGCGCAGCAGGCAGCTTCAACCCAGACCAACTCCGTCAAGTTATATAAACCCCATGCAAAGCCCCCACTGGCGCACCCCTCTCCACCCTCGCTCCGACTCCGCCGTATTTATAACGCTCCAGGCGTAATCTCTTGACGCTTCCAGAAGGAATCCGCATCACGTCCCACTCTTCACTCGAAACGTTATCTCCAATGAGGCCGGTCCATATGGCCAGTGATCGGGAGAGCTGCCAGCAGGGGCTTCCCTTTTATATTTGATCGTTCAACGTGCCGTATCTGGATGCCCGTCTCACATCAACGCAACGCCGCCGACGAAATCGTAATTGATCAGAAGAGCCAAGCGCATCGCTGACACGAAACACGATGGGTCTTCGAAGGTCAACGAGCAGCCCAGCTCGCTGGCACCCATCATGCCAGTACTAGCAAGGCCAATGGGGGTCTGATCGAACGACGACCCGCCCTGCAGTGAACGATAGACTGCATGCATATGATTTCCGTACGCGTACGCATGGAACGCTTGTTCTTCACATGAATAACACGGAGAAGAGCATCTCATCTCATCTCCTGCGCCACCGCCAAGTTGCAATGCGCCGTGCTAAATGGACATGACGCTACTACATATCCGGGCTAGCGGTTCGGTTTTCGTAACCGCTCTCGCTGGGCGAACAAGGATGTACAGATGGCATGTAGTTTGCCGATGCGGCGGCCCGGCCGGACTCGATAAGGATCCGCAGTCACGATCAAGGTTCTAGGTTCAAGGACGCCCAGCATACCATCGCAACGGGTGGATCGGGTCAAAGGGTGCGGCAGTCACGCTGACTCAGGGATGCCGTTGACACCCGCGAAATCATGTCGCCGCTTTGATGTGAAAAGTCGGATCCAAGGAGGCTGGAGAGTGGAACCACATATCAAAGTCGGGGCGCAACTGCGGGCCATTGCGCGTGTCTACTGTCAGACTCTGCGCCTTGCTTGAGACGTCTCCGTTTCGTCGTACACCCGTGTAGTAACGTGATCCGTCCGGGTTCACCGCGTGTGCTAGAGTTGGAGTCGTCGGGTGGTAAGTCAAGGAGGCTGGAGGCGGGTGGAAAGGGCGTCGAAACGGTTAAACGTTGAACACTGCCATGTCATGATGATCAACTCGGAGACAAAAAGGGCCTAGAAGCAAACAAAAGGCCACGAGGACGTCTAGGTCGAGACCCTTGCTCGAACGTGCGTGTGCACATGCACAACTACAAGCCTCGGGATTGTTGGCACAACTCACAAAACGGACCAACGACCCACGCGTGAAGCAAGCAGTACAGTATCAATAATCCAATGTTGGTACGGTATGGTACGCCAACTACACGATGGTCATCAATGGGCCGTCCAAACGCCCGAAAAGCAACCCAACGCACACCACCCACACAACATACCCCCAAAGCGCCCGCTCACACCCACAAACCAGACCCCTCTAGCCGATCCCCCCTCACCCCCTCCTCAAACAACTCATCAAACTCCTCCGCCGACTGCCCGATCACGCCAAACGCATCCTGCAGCGTATGCCCCAAATACTCCAGCTCGCGCGTCACGCCCTTCATCGTGAGCGCATACGCGAAAAAGAGGAGTTGTCTGGACGCATGGACGTCCCTGTTCTTGACCACGTCCAGCTTCCGGATCGCGTCCACCTGTGTCATGTGTTAGCGCGCGCGCCAGGGAAGTGTGATGTCGAACCACATGCAGACTGACCAGACGTTCCCGGGCTTTTTCGGCAGGTGGTAGATACGGCGGCAACGGCGCCTTCAAGCGGAACGCAGATGCCAACGTCGAAAAGTAGAGGATGATGTTTCCAACCATCTCCCGTCGCTCCTTGTTGACGGGAAGAATAAACTCCCTCCTCACAGTCTAGGTTGAATGACGTCAGAAAAACGGGCTGCTGTTGTTGGCACGATCGAGCCACTTACGGTGAACCTACGATATGGCTCCGTTCAGCATGACGCATTCCAAACGCCACAAAAACGGAATCACGTACCATTCCTCGCGTGTCGTGACGCACCGCATGCTGTGCAACCTATCCAATATCGTCTGCAAGCTCGTCAATATCGACCGATAGAGCATGATAGGGAATGGCCCCTTCAAACGCGGCTCGTGTTGCGTCTGCGCCAACAATCCCTGTAACTCGATCAGCTTGATCTGAAGATGAAGTTCCCTTTATCGGAAATAGCGTATCAGCACAATAGAGTACTATATGCAACCTCACGACGTCACCACCCACATCGCCATAAACTCCTCGATGGAGTTACTGAGTTGTGCACACGCAGATTTGGACAACAACGGGGTATTCTCGTCTGGGATGGCTTGTGATCCGTTCTGCACGCACTCGTCGAAATAATCGACCAAGCCTGAATTGGCCACGACCAGGCGCGTGTACAGCCAGCCAATGTTCAGACAAAACCTGTGGCAGTTCAGATGCGTATTCATACGTGCATAGGACGAGTGGCACGCACTCTCCAAGGGCCTTGCTTAATTCGCGTCTGGCTTCTGACGGCCACCAAAGACGTGACGCGATCAACGCCCATATCACGCCAACAGTGACAGCAGTCGATCGATGGTAGGCTATATCCAGCACGGGTATATTATCCTCCCGTATGTTGAACCTACCCGAAACAGACACATCAGTCAGCAAAACAAAGAGACCCAAAGTCTAGATCCCCACGTACGCATATAGACATGTCAAATTATACGTCAGGAGCACAAACCGGCCGGTGGTCGCGTACTCTGGCTTCGCCACGATATAGTAGAAACACGGTAATGAGAAAAAGAACCCGAATATCGACAATACGATTCCGTTTTCTGGGAATAGTGTATATATCCCGGCCGCGACGATGGCGCCAAATCTGTGCGCGTTCCCGTCAACCAAGCAGCCGTGTTACCGGAAAAGATTTTCCGTACAGCGTCCCAAGGGCACGGTGAACAGCTAAAAAGTTGGTCTTGCAAAGGGGGATGAATTGTCGTGCATCATCAACATCATCATCAGTCACTTGCACGATCCGGATCTGAGTGGCGGGAAGAACGTACCGCTCCAATCGTGGGGGACATGACCACGAAGCACTGTTTCGACGTAATCTGAGCTTGTTTCTGGAACCTCTAATCCCCGCAGAGTCGCACTCACAGATATGAGAGCCCATTCTCCCCGGTATTCCGTAAATAACGGACGTGTTTTATCGAAGAATGCAGGTGCGGACAACAAGGCAGTGGACATGCCCACCTTGAAGGAATAATTGATGTTGCGATCCTTGAGGTAATCTCCAAGGTCCCACAGAGATCGGAGGAATCGCTCCACAAGGGCGAGATTCGAACGATCGGGGGTCTGCAACGTATTCGGCGCATGAGGCCGTACTTTGGGAAACGACACCTTGGGATGGCGCTCGTCGGCGTCGAAATACATGGCTGTACCACCTCGTGGTCAATTCGAAACACCAAAACAACGCATACGTTGAAGCACGCACAGATCCGACGCAAACCAGCCCGTCTCGTCTTTTCTGATTGTCTTCGCCGTGAGAACGTCCTAATGTAAGAAAGGAATGACCTGGGTCCGTGGACGAAATAGCGTTTGAACCAGTTTTGTCTAGAAAACCTGGCTAACTCCACTGCGTATATTCTGCGCATAGCGTCCGTAAGGGACATCAGCTCCCCGGCAAACTCCTGCAGGGTAAAAATAAAGCTGGACAGCCATATCAGCAAACAACCCGGACACAAATGGCCTTGGGTTTCACGCACAAATATACGACGAAGATGTGTTCGTGCTCGCTCTCTGCCAGTAACACATTGTCTTCCAGGGACGCATGCGCCGACTTTTCCGTGGACTGGGCAGCAAAGTTGCTTCGCCTGTACAGACGCAAGACGGCGTGGTTCGAGGTACTCTCAAACGTAAACAGCGCCCGTTCGATACCATTAATGATCTGGTGAAAATCTTGAGGCTGCATCATCTTGTACTCTTCCGAATTCTGGCTGTTCACGAACGCCTCTCGTAATCGCTTCAGACAGGACATGCATGCGTTCTGTTCTCAAGCGTTATTAATAACTCGGATCCAAGCACAGGATGAGAGAGGGCGCTCACCGAAAGGGCCTTCAACGGCGGACCCACGTCGTCCATCAGATCCCCAAACATCTCTGCAGCTGCACGTAACAACGCTTCTTCAAGATCGTCTGTCTGCGATGCAAGAGAATACAGGGTTTTGCTTTTGCCCTTTGGCGCCGGACTCGTGACCTGGCCCTGCTCTTCTGCCTGTGACACATCCCCATCCGGCCCACCTTCAAACGAACGTCGCAAAACAAGTTTCCCATCCCTCTGTGCCTTGGAAAGCTCATACTGCAACCGCGTCCCGCTCCGGAGCCCGTTGAGATGCTGTGCCAGTCGCGTCAGACTATCCACCGCATCCCCATACGCCTGCTTCGACGGCACTCTTTCTCCCTCGCTCAAAATCCCAAACCACTCCGAGCGCGCCTCGGCCAGGCTCTTCTTCAGACTCGTAAACGACGCCTGGTGGTTCTCCACCGCGCGCTGCATCTTCTCGCGGCTCGGCTTCCGGATGGGTTCTTCGAGCAGGAACATGTTGGTGATCATGCCGAGCAGCGTCGAAAAGGAATTGAGCGTCTTGGTCATGTCGACTTGGAGGTTGTAGGTCGCGCTCTGGGGCCAGAGCGAAAAACAGACGAGATTTGATATTGCGGTGCCCACGAGCACAATGGACGATACCGACAGGAGCGTTTCCCACGTGCCTTCCCTCACCACACTAGCCGGACGATCAGTAAAGTTGTGCGAGAGAGAAAGGGTAATGCACGGTACTTACACGATGAACATGACTGTCGCTGCCATCGAACATGCTGTCAAAACATCGATCATTAGCCATTCTGTTTTTCATGAATCATCTCGGAAACAAAAAACGTGCCTGAATTAAACGTTGGCTTTGACATCCACACCTTCATCCACGTTAGCCCCCACATCATCAACCCCACCCAAATTATCAGTACAAAATCAGCCAAGAATTCGAATCCCGGTTTCACATCAAGCCACCAGAACAGAGATAGCCCACTGAGGCTCACGACCGCAGAATACAACCACCCCGCCATGCAAAACGAGTCTGCTTCAAACATGCCTCCAATCGTCTTTGCAGGATTATAATACACAGCGCTAGAGTGACGTCAGCACGAATAAATCAAACACGAATAGAGCGTGGTTCACATTGTCGCAATCAAGTGTGCACCAGGGTACGGCCCGTCACCGCCAGATGCCACGTCCCCAAAGAACCGGGACAACCATGGATGAAACGTGAAGAGCGATGCAATAAAATAAGCCACCGAGCATTTGAGCATGTTCTTCCATAGAAGCGGTATCGTAGGCACCCGTGGCGAAAACCAGCGTGCGCGTGCGATGGACGTGCGCACGCCACGTGTCGTCGCGGGAGTAGTGTCCGTAGCTGTTTCCTCGGAGTCCTGCGAAGACGATCCATCCTCGTCCGTGCCGGTCAGTTCTTCCGGGTGCACATCTTGCGTGCTTCTCGGTCGTGGGTAAGCGGAAAAGACGTCGTGAGGTAGCTCCTCGATGGGTGAGTGGACGACAGAAGAACCGTACGAGCGACGAGCGGGCTGATCCGAGTACGTCCGCCTCGGCCCGGGAGGAACGCCCAACGTACTTGTCACCTGGCCCTCGTTCTCCATCAGCTGTTCAAAGAGTGACCACGGGCGGGCCTGGGACGGAAGAGGATGGGTAGAACGGCGCGCAGACACAGGGAGGACGCGCGGCACGCTATTTGTAGTGGTGGGCGTGGGGGTACCGTGGTGCGTGGCGCAGGAGAAACTGGGCCGCCTGCGCAAAGCCTGGGGACGAAACTGTATGCTGCCAGTGGCGGGTCCAGGACTTGCCTGTGACGGCATTCGACGATTGCGAGGTGTGCTTGGCTCCCCGTCTGCTGTAATAAAGTTCGGAGAACTAAACGCAGACGTGTGGGGACTGGCAGACGAATGACTGTAGACGGAAGAGGCGAGCGAAGAGCTGCCATGATAGTCGGAGTCGCCAGAAGGAGACATGGACTACAATAATCCGTAGTATGACCTGTCCACAGAGCAAACAGTAAGTGGTTATCGATTGCCCAGGACACGACGCAACTTTCCCAGACTAGGCTAAACGCATTCAAGTTGTAGCCAGAACTTGGAACTAGCATGTGACGTAAATGACTACCCGTTATCAATTAAATGAGCCAAGCATGCACTAAAAAGTCATGTGCCAACCAACTCGAACGGACTCAGATCAGTCGCGAAGAAGAGAAATCTATCGAGTGACACAAATATTATATAGGCTGATTGTCCAAAGAATTCTACATACATCGAGTCCACTTCTGTTTTTTTGGGGAAGCAAAGTCCAGACGATGCCGGGATGGTAGTAGTAGCACAAGCGGGCAAAAACATATGGCACGATATAAAACGTATAGACTAGCGTAACAATTAAGAGATCGTCAATGGTAGTGCGAAAGAACCCCGTGTCCGTGATGCGAGTCCGTCTGAGTCCGTATCATGTCCGAGCTGGGAGAGTCCAAGGAATGTCCAATAGTACGTGGAGAGTCGTAACGAACGTGAAAAGGTGAAACAGGAACACCGAACAAAAAGCTCAAGCAGAACGTTCAAGAACAGTCCATATGGGTGAACGATGATTCGGCAGGCTGGTTTGATTATGGTATCCCGCGGGGGTATTGCCATTTTGCCACGTAGCACTCGCTGAGCCAGCTATAGCCCCGACAGTCTTTTTTGTACCTTGGCCACAGTATACCCAAGTAATGGGAACCGTGATCCAAGGCGGGTCATGGCATATAGCAGCGTGTTGATTTCGTTGCGGACTTCAGCGCTGCTGACGATGGGCCAAGTGGTTTCGACCAAGTTCAGTTCGCGAATCAACGTGTCCATAGCTGTCGTCCAACAAGGCTAAAAACACAATCAGACACACATCACCGACGGAAGCAATAATCAAACTTACACCAAGGATCGGGTCAAGGAAATCGTATTCTGCTTCAGCAATGTGTTTCGTAATGGACACGCAGCACCGCGCTGCCCGAAGACACTTTTCATATGCAACGGGATCTTCGTGTCCAAATGGATAATACAAATGAATTATCGCAACGTGAGCAAGCGTGTGTATCGCGAGATAGGCGTGCTTGTCATCAGGCATAGTGGCGTCCAATTGGTGGACAGGGATAAGCGTCGAGAGAAAACGTGCGGTCGTGTGTTCTAATGTTTGGAAATCGTCCATAAATGCACTTGAGAGGGTCAATGCTGCGTAATCATCAGAGGAATGCAGGTAGCCTGCAGGGACAAGCCGCCTACGCTGATCCCAATTCGATGCCAAACGATGAGCTTGGTGGAAGAGAGCAGATGCCTTTACTCTCAGGGCCAGCGGCGAGAAGCCACCTCCGAGGTTCGAAAAGTGTCCATCAAAGAAGGACCGGGTGGTCGAAAAAGAATGGAAATCGTCTATATGCCCCTGATGTATATCGTCGTCGGTAACGGACGTCAAGATGATCCAAGACTGACTTACGGATTCATATTCTTCCATGCTCTGTGGCCACGGCATGACAATGGACAAACAGCCTTCGGGACCATCTGGTATGGTCGCCGGCTTCTGGAGGACCACAGACCAACATCGATCGAGAGCAAAGACTTGCCAAAACGTCAGTATTCTCTCGCCCTGTTCGATGGCATCCTTGGGTGGCTCGAGCTTCAAAGAGGACATGACACTGGTGGATTCGAACATGGAGTGGTTCATGATCGCCCCATGGAGGCCGTACTGCAAGGTTAATGACGTGGCGGCGGCTGCATGGTAGCTCCCTTCTAATGCCCTCCCGTTAGACAAGAAGTAAACGGAAAGAAGACAAGAGGCTTGGATAACGTCCAGCACCCGATTGTTGTACTGCAGTGCATCGCTGAGCGCTTCGAGCGTGCGATTGAGGTAGTGGGATTCGTGCTCGCTGAGCGGTCCTGGTCTCGAGAAGTAACAAGCCCAGAGGAAGATGGCGTTTGTAAGGCAAGGGTGGTGTTGTTCGGAAGCTGGTCTTGTAAAGGAATCTCGTAATCGACCCATGTGGAGACCAACGAGGCACTGATGGTGATGTGATGCGAAGATGTCGACCCTGTAAACATTTATGAGGACGGAAGGGGATAAAGATAAGATGGATTTACAGCATCTGTGCCAAGTCTACCGTCGGCTGTGGTTCGAAGTGGAAGGCATCGCTGAAGGGGGTTGGGGAGGGGGAGGGTATGCCTTGAATCCAAGGATGATGGGGGGAGCCAGTGGCTATGAGACAATTTAGCCAATATTAGGACTATGAATGATGGGACACAGCATACCGGAAGGTGGGAGGGGAGAATGGGGGACAGAAAAACCGGTGCTGGCTGGCGAGCCAGTCAACGATGAGGACGAGCTCTCTGACCGGCGGTGGATATGGGGATCGTGTAATGTGACGGAAGGGGAGGTGTACTCTGGATCCTCGAGTTCCCTTATGCGCTGCTCTAGACGTTCGATGTTCTCGCGTAGCAACTGAGTTCTTGTCTTGCCCTTCCCATCATCGTACTGGCAACATTCGGGTTTCTTTGCACGAGCACACTGCTGACAAGCAGGCCTAGCGCCATCACATCTCTGCAAGGAGGTGAGCGAACGCCATCGAAAGACACGGCGTGTACTGACCATTTTTCGTTTTCTGGTCAGGGTGTGTTTGAGCATGATCAAGCGGGCAGAGCAAGACTGAAAATACCTGCAACGAAGACATGCCTTCCCTCGCTGGAGGGTAGGGGGCGGAGTGACGGGCGATTTACTGGCCATTATTGGAACGGAACTAAATATACACGATTGGGAGCGAACCTAGACGAGACTGGGATCAGACGGGGTGGGTGGGTGGAGCGGGGATGGCAAACCTGGGGGAGTTAACAGCGACGAGGATGTGCCTGGATGGCAAGGATAGGCATGAAGTAAAACTGGAGAAGGAGGGGGGAGGAGAAGATCAGAAATAAGTTACTGGGAACATGGGAGAGGGTGTTGAAATATGTGTGGGAGCGGAGCAAGGTTCCGTTGTTGGAGGTGATCTTTGCCAGACAAGAGAGACACGCGGTGGCCAAACTGGGCCTGTCCGGTTATGTAGTGATATCACTACCAGGGCTATCGTGACCCCCCCTCTGCTAAACATCCCGTCGGGGTCACCCTAACAGCGGTCTGTTTGAGTTTCATTTTCGATCATCCGACCGCTCTCACACCGGCCTCGTGTTGCCGTCTCACCCACATGAACTGTCCCTCAGCGGTCCGGAATATACCGCCTCCTTGTGCACTCCCAACAGTTGGGCGGTCTGCTGTGCTTACTACTGCAAGCGATGTTGGTCCGTGCGCACGCCCAATTTTCACCCGAACGTACGTCTTCAATAGCAAACGCCAAGAGCTGACGGAATCGAGGTCGCATTGTCCTCAGAGCCTCGGACTTATGCCAGGCGTTGATGGACAAGGTTTTTGACGATGGCGTGAGGAAAACCTTCTACGCCGCAGTGAGGCACGTACAAATGTGCATTTCTGGCCTCAGCACCCCCCATCAACCCACGATTTGCATGTGCGCTTAGTGCATTCAAGTTCCCCACCAATGCCGTTCCGACCCGACCATCGCACCAGGTCCCAACACCAACGTAAATATTATGGCTTCCCCGGACTAATTTTTCCCTCTCTCAGGTCTGGAACTTGACCAACGGACATGATCAACCCATTGGAAATCGTTGTCCATCATGACTTCACCAGGCTACCCCTGCTGCAGGTTCATTTGAAGAATCGTAGGATTAAAGGGAGTGAATGTATTTGGGGTACGTCATCCATGCCAGCCAGCACAGAATCGGTAACCCGAACTTGGAGCACTGGCACATCCACACTTACGGATCTTCCGTTAGCGGATCGGACCACCAAGGGAAACCGCCTGTCGAATCGAGAACCTGTACAGCTGCTTCCAAAGATTCCGCAAACTATTATCGTCGGAGTTTGGTCGCACTTTGCCTCAACTACATTTTGGTACCTTTCTACCAAACGACCTTTTCTCGTAATCAAAGGCGATCAAATGTAAGACTATCGCTGCATCTCAGGATCCATCTATACACTGCCTCTCCGGTAGAATTTTCAATCACCGGAAGCAACGACAGTCTGCAAGGTGGTCCCGCTGTCAATCCCAGGCCCCGCAAGAAAATACCTTCGTAATCCCGACGCGTGCAGAATTTTCTCATTCATCACCAGAACCGTAATCCCCCTCACTCACACCTAAAGTAACGTGGCATCAATGACAGCGTCGGAAGCAAAAGGAAACATCCAGGCGTACACAGAGTGCACATGACTCATCAGTGAACTTTTTTGCTTGCATATTTCATATTCCCTCTGCTTTACAGATATGCAATGCGTAAGTGGTACTGCGTGTGCCTTGACCTGAGCATGGCTGAACTGACTGATTTTATCAACGCCTCACCTCGACGTTCGTAATCCTGTCTAATGGCCCGGCATCAGCCAGTGGGCTGGATGATTTCGATCATGGATGAGCGCGGCAATTCGTTCAACCCTCAGGTCTGTCGGTATTTTTTGTCCCGAGCGGATGGCGCAAGGCACTGTGCCACAAGTCCCAGAAAGGTTGGTCTTTGGGCTTTTGGCTCTGCCACCTGCCAGTCAGACTGCGAACATTTCTGGTCGAAGCATCCCCACATCACCATGGTATCTCGGGGACTGCCTTCCATCTCCTTTTTCTTTGCCTCTGCTTCACACACATGCACAGTCCCGCAACTAGTATCACCATAGGAGTGCCAGTCATTCGCACTCAGCTCCCTCGTTTCAGTCGATACAGTCATTCAGACTCGCGAGCGAATATGAAATCTCTCATGGCTTGCACTGCCCTCATCGCCCTTGCGCCGCACACCCGAACGATCGATTAGTTAGGCGGCTAAAGTGATCATCGGTCATCGAATTTGGCATTACAACGTTTTAGAACAAATTCGGCGCCATTGGAGCCTTTCGAAGCGTCGTACACAGCCCGTCCGCATGTCCAAATCCCGGTACAGGATATCTGAAAGCGGAAGCTGAGCCAGCTCGTCCGCGCATATTGTTTTTCGCTCGACCTCGAGGAGGTCTGGTGTCGTTACGGGCGCTCATCGCATACCCGAAGCCCGGCGGCCCGCGCATGCACTTTCACTCGGTTATAAAGACACCCCGTTCCGCCGCCGCCATCGATCCTACCTGTGCAACGAGTCAAACCATGCGCACTGTGTATGACCACACAGAAACAACCCACGTGGTACCTCAGATCTTATGCAATACATAGGAACACGCTCGCGCCCGAGCTGATTGATAAGTATCTTATTTTAACCGATGGCCAACGCGTAAGTCGTACCGTACCTTCTCTGCATGGATCAGTGCGATTTCATCGGGCGTCCATTTGATCGGGATTCGGGTTACGTGGAAATGAGGCTGAGGGGCTGGACTGACGCCACGCGTTCGGCGCGATGATACTGTACAGGATTCTGCGTCCACATACGTTGCATGACGACCTGAGACACGCGATGTCAATCAGATACTACTCCTGATGATGATGATGATGAGTCTGTCAATACGCGGGGTAATTAATCTTTGAATGTAGATAGTAGATACAGCATGCAGCGACCCGTCGGATATCTAGTACTAGTATCTATTAATTTCGTTTATAACTTTTGCCAGTGAACTGCCCCTGTGGCATTCTAACTTGAAGTTGATCGTGACAAAAAGTAAAGCGAGCGGGTTG
>JBBPQR010000254.1:0-13975 GCA_038092615.1 Boletus sphaerocystis | reverse complement strand
CTATGTAAGGCTGTGTTGTGTGATGTGCGGCTATGATCGGTACAGCCTTCGGGTAAGATCCGTTGGTCTGTGCGCAAGTCACGTGACTAGTTTAGGGCAGGCCTCTAGTAGACTTGTAGACGAGCTAAGGTGGGCATGACTGGGAGATAGGGGCTAGCAAGGAAAGTGGCCATAGCGAGTCAGGAAAAATAGGGAAAAATATGGAAAAATAGGGAAAAAATAGAGGGATCATAACAAACAATGTGCAAAAAAAGTTCCAGGATATTTGTGCCCAAAGACTTGGTTCTGGATTTGAGATTACCTGCATTACTTAAAATGCATCTTGGACTGAAGCAGGCTTACATGTTGCTATTGGGATGCACAACAATGTTGTCCAGGTATTGCTGCTCAATGCTAACTCCCAGCTCCAGCCGATCTTTGCTGGATGTCTCAATGACACGGTTCTGAGGTCTATTACCTTCTCAGAATGCAAGGGTGTGTATATATTTGGGTTATTCAACGAAAAGGTGTAAGTTGCTGAGATAAAATAGTTGAGATAAGCTTTACTCACCAGCATTAGCATCAAAATGAAGGTTTTGGATGGCAGCATCCTGAGTGAGCATCAATGTGGATCTCTCATGTACGTTTGCATTTGTGCTGCCGAATGTTGAGTTACACATGTACTTGCAGTGGCTACGCAGCTGTCAATATAAAGAAAAATCTCATTGTTGTCGACAATGCAACAAATGGATTTACCTTGTATTGTTTGGATAACCCAGATGTGCTCCAAACATACATTACAGAACCACCAATGGTGTTTGTTCCGAAACAAGTGTCATTTGCAGAGGACACAAGAGTTGTTGTTGGCGGGAGTGACAATGGTGCTATATATCTGTTCAATAGAAGGTCAGGCGAGTTACTCGAAACACTTCATCATGCAAACAGTGGTCTTGTACAAGTAATTGCAGTGAGTGTTGAGGTATATGCCAATTGTGGGTCACTCACTTTTTTGTGAAGGTCCATGACGTTGATGGACGCTGCATGATCGCAAGTGCGTCAGTGGATACTAGCCATAAACAAGTTGCTATCAATATATGGAGACATCAGTATAATCCTCTGAATCCGACAATCTCACCTGGGACACAATGGACCCTAATGTCATTGCTATGGACATTTATGCAGCTCCTTGCATTCATTGCACTCTTGGCTTTCTGTTTGCTGGGAATCAGCCTGAGTATTACACAATCAGTGGGTTATTTGTCTGGGTGTTTTTGGAGGAGTCTAATGAGTGGTTCTAGGGTAGTCTGGTGGAGTGGGTGACACACACACATCTCAAATCTCCTATTGGTGCACCAAACTACAGGAAATGCATGTTCCAGCAGTGCAAGTACAACCCATTGCACTAAAAGCACCTCGGGAGCCTATAAAGAACATACCAGCTAGCATTGCAGCCTTGGAAGAGATAGCACAGCATCTCATGGATTTGGCTGACCACCAAGTATTTGAAAGCAGGCTAAAGGGCACAAATAAGAAGGGAAAATGAACCACAAGGGGCGATGTTATTTACCTGTAGATGTAGGTCCTCTATGATGAACGTGAATGCAGAATCTGTACATACTTGACCAACTCCAAAAAAAAAGCGATCTGAAAGCTGATTACCTAATACCAATCAAGTCGCACAGGTCTACGGAGTCCAAGGTGCACCATGGTTTCTCTCTAGCTCCATCAAAAAATACATTATTAATATTTTTCTTCAGCTTTGTGATCTTGTATTCGCTAGGGATTGAGCACATAGTTGTTTATCATCTTAGCAAGTTCTTACCAATATGATGACAGTACTCGTTCCCTTGTTCTTCGAGCATTTATGAACTCCAGTTTACAGTGTCCACCACTCCCCATCCCCCGTGTTTCAGACCTTAAGTTGGAACAATCTGATGAGTTTCAAGGGGATTTCGTCCTTTTGCAAGGGATGACCTCATTCTAGACTCTCTATGCCGCCGTCTCGTCCCATTTATAAGTGATGCACTTGTGAGGAATGCATCAGATGCAACCTGAATGGTATAACAATGGATGCTAAGCTAATACCTGCACACTTAAATCGTGTTAGGAAAGAACATGTAATGCGTAATGGTATGTTGTTTCTTGAACTGACTATTGCATCTTGCTTATCATGTCTAGATATCATCAATACCCCAGATGATCTCACTGGGTGGCTCTTTGCCCTCACTGTCACCGATGATGGTCCCAATCCAGAGATGTCCTCCAGCAAACTTTGGAATACTTGTGCTGAGTTTCAAGCCAGAGGTCAAAGCGCTGATGTCATTACTGGACCTATTTCTATGGTCTCAATTTCCGAGGTCGCTAATAGCCTTAGTCGCCTGAACATCCAATTGCCCATATTCAGCTCTGTCGCCAAAGGTCTGGCTTCCAAGATAACATAATCCACCATGGCACCATGCATCTCCCCAGCATCCATTGTTGGTGGACATAGGATGCCAAAGAAGGACTGAAATCAGCGTTCAGTAAAGGCAATGAAGCTGCTTGCCAATATTGATGTCAGCATCCAGTGCTGCTCTTGGTTGCTACTGGATGGATCAGATGATGCTACCAGTAGTGTCCACAATGAACTTGCTAGGCTAAGAAAAGCCCTCAAGAACATCATGTGCAACTCCAATTCTATGATTTAGCGAAAGAAGGTTATACATGATGTGTTGGACAGGCTTAAGCTAGAGCTCAAATTGAGGTCACCGACTGACACTGATCTCTCCCAGTCCCCAGTACAAGTCAGTAATGGTGTGTCATAAATTGCTGATCTGAATATGGTCCATGTTGACAAGAATTCTACAGAGGATCATTACCAGCCTCTAATTGATCGGTTGGATGCTGTCACTCAAGTTGCTATCCTTATTGGCATTATATGCACCACTTTCATAGGCATAGGCAAACATGATGGCACATTCCTCATGAACTCGCTCTCCCTCCTCCTCTATCTGGCATTTCAGGCGGTTCAGGCAACGTTGGGTGTTTTGCATAAACACATCTTAAAACAGGTCCCATTGACGATTGAAAGTGCCCTCGCAGAACTGAACATCAAGTCCAGGACTACTCCATTCGCTGTTTGTACTTGCCATTGCACCTATCCACTCACCTACATCAACAGATCAAGCATCCCAACATATCCTTCATACTGCATGCATTGCCCAGGCCTAAAGACTATATGTGGAGAGCCATTATTAGATGATGGGCCCAGTGATGAATTGGAGCTGAAGAAAGTATTCCATTACCATGACTTCAATGACTACCTCGGCCACCTCCTTTCTCGCAGCAATATTGAGGCACTCATGGACCAGTTGTGCAATGATCTCATTGCCTCATTATCCTCTCCCAAGCGACATTTTGTCAATAACGTTTTTGAGGCCCAATTCCTTCATAACTTTGTAGAGCCCAAGCCAGAAAAACTATTCATTGACAGGGGAGACGAGGGTCGCTACACATTTGCCCTTCATGTTGACTTTTTCAATCCTGAGGGCATGTCTCTCTATGGCACATGCACATCATCCAGGATCATCTCCATGGCTTGCCTAAACTTGCCTGCAGACATTTGTTACAAACTTGAAAACATGTACTTGGCAGGTATTATTCCAGGTCTGAAACAGCCCTTCCTTGAAAATCTCAACCACTACATCTGCCCACTCATGAAGGACCTTGAGATCTCATGGGAACAAGGTGTCTGACACTCAAAAACAGCAAATTATCCAAATGGATGTGTCACCCGTAGTGCAATTGTGCTTGTTGTTTGTGACCTCCCAGCTGCATGTCATCTTGCAGCCTTCGCTGGCGTTGGAAGTCGTTTTTTTTGCAGCACATGCAGTTGCTATCATAAGAGTAACTATGGCAGAACCGACTTCAAGGACTGGATCTCTTGAGACAAGGATAAGTTGTGTAAGTATGCTGAAGAATGGAGAGATGCACCAACCTCTACTACACATGAGAGCCTTTTCAAGCAGCATGGCATACGCTACTCAGAGCTTTGGCGACTACCAAACTGGGATCCGACTCGCCAACTCATTGTTGACTCAATGCATTGTATCCTTGAGGGTCTTGTGCAACATCATGTGCGTAATATCCTTGGTCTTACCACTGAAAAATCCGCCGTACCAAAGGGTTCTGTACATTATGCTTTCAACTATCCATTCACTCCCCTGGATCTCAATACTGTTATAGTTCAGAACCCTCATGCTACATTTTCATTTTCCTTTCACTCATCGTACTTAACAATATTTTCACTTTCACAGTCACGTGACCTAGTCACATGACTTACCCCTCTTTTGATCACGTGACATTCTGCTCTTCCTTGTCATGTGAGACTTACCCCTCTTTTGATCACGTGACATTTTGCTCTTCCTTATCATGTGACTTTGAGTCCAGACCCAGTCTAGACTCTTGCCTTATCTATGAGGTCATGCCACACAGACCCCTTGCTTGGTACACATGTTCCTTTTCTTTCTTCTCTTCTTCTTTCTCTCACATCGGCCCTCAATCCTTTCGGACTCAGACAACCTACCCTAAAGCACCTTACTTACATATATAAACCCTATCTCTACGTTGTCTCTTCCTAGTCCTATTCATCTGTTCTACTCTCCCTTGGAGGCCAGGGACATTTGTTACTACTCCATTCCTACCCTAGCACTTTGCCATCTCATCCCCATAAATGGATGCTTCATTTGTTGACCGTTGTCATACCTCTATCCAATTTATATCTCATTATCTGTGTTGAAGCCAACCTCGACAACTATCGCCTTGCTGTCACTGCATTCCTCCTGCAACGTATATTCCCTGTCATTTTTCTTTGAGTCACTCGATCCTCTGTTCTCTTAGATTATCTTGTTCTAGGTTTCCATCCAGTTTCAAATACTGCAGCCAAGCTATCAATGTCAATGAAGGAGATTGCCCAAGTCTCTGCAATCCATGAACTTCTGGTTGCCCCAGTACCCTTTCCTGCAGATGGCGCATTCACCGAGGGATTTATGAGCAAGCTATCAACATCTCTCTTCACCAAAAATATCCACCTACTCAAATTCATTTGCGAGTCGCTCAGTTGTATTCCCCAAAAAAGAACATGAATCCATAAACCTGACTATGTGAAAGCCTTAGTTCAATGGGTAAGTTGCTCTTAGGCCTCACTTTCTAATTTCTTTCTCATATACTCTCAGCGTGAAAAGAGACCTTTAAGAGCTACCACAGAGAAAGACTTCAACTATGGCACCAAAGAGATATTAGATTGTATTCATGATGTCATTTGCGATACCTCCATACCATTATGGTTCAACTCTGTTCCAGGTAATTTTTGGTGATATCTCAGCAGGCACAATCAAAGTGGATGAGTGGCAGTCACTCATTATGGTTTACATTCCCATCGCACTGATTAGTCTATGGGGCTCAGAGATTCCAAATTCAAAACTGAAGGTAGTGCTAGACCACACCATGGAGCTGGTTTCGGCAGTCTATACTGTCTGTACTCAGACGATGACCTCTGGACGCGCAAGCACCTATCATTCATGCATGGCACACTATGTTGGAGATCTCAAGCACATTCACCTCAGATTCAACATCCATCCAAACCACCATGCCACATTCCACATATATGACTACATGGTTCTTTTTGGTCCAGTCCACTCATGATGGACATTTCCTTTTGAACGCTTGATTGGTGTTCAACGACTCCCCAGCAATTATAAATCAGGTAAGCCCCCCTCTCGTATCTCGAGTATACTTAATGATTATCATATAGGCAAGCTGGAAACCACGATGATACACTCTTACCTCAGAGGCGCAAAGCTGCATGCTTGGCTATCTCGGCCAAACTGTCCACCAGCTCTCCAAGAATGCAAGGTTCTGCTTGATTGGACATACAGCATTAATAGTGGGGTTAATGAGACCCAAAATAGTGTTACTGACTAGCTTGATGATGTTGTTCCACCCACCAACACCACAGGGGCAACAAATGTCCCGCCCGAGCTCTGGAGACTAGTTCCTCAGCGTGATGTGGTGCTCCAAGCTTACCTCAAACATTCTAGGGTCATCTACAGCCACTCAACCACTCACATCGGGAACTCACAAATCTTGTTCTACCCTGATGGGAATCGGATGCTGGCTCCAGTTCCAGGTGTCATTCAGCACATATATGGAGTTGATGGGTCCATGGCTTTCACAGTTCAGAGACGACATAAGTTAGCTGGGACTCACAGTGCTGATATGTTCACAGCTTATTCCTACTTCCCAGCCAAGCTGTATGCAGCCTAGCTGGGTGAAAATTTGGAGTGCATGCAAATTTCATGGGTACTAAGTCACTATGCTTGTTCGGCAGTCTCAAACGAAGAAATTATCATTCTGTCTTTATGTCAGGTATGTACCTAATCCTGAACAGTATGGAACATTATATGCTGACTTGTCTTTTAAGGATTAAATACATGAATCATGTTGCGTATTTAGTACAAAACTTGAGCCTGATCACAAGCCAGTAGATGGCAGATGCATCAACATGATCAACAGTCACCCAGGGATGATTAATCATTGGCTGGGTATGTAGGGAATCATTGGATGTGGGATGGACACTGATCGCCCTCCGAGTTGGTGATGTGTGGCAACATGCATGGGAGATGCGTTTCAATGCAGTCGAAACTTTGCATTCAAGCTTTACATTTGTTCAGCAGCCAAACTTGAAGAATCGATTTTTTACATATGTTTGTCACTATATCAAATTTAGACGGTTGTACAAATCCTGCTGAAACTTGAAGTATTGTCCAGCAATGCACGTGTGTGCTAAACTTGGTATTTTGATGCACATTTCATGAGTGGGGAAAATTATTGTTTGACTTTACATTTCGGACAAGACGAAGCACATGCACAAATTTCATGTTTTCGCCAGCATCTGGCTCTCCAGCAAAACATCAAACTTTGCTGCCAACCAAACGTGAAACTAAACTTCAAGTCTAGCCCCCACATTTAGAGTGATGTTTAGGTCCGTGCTAAACATTGATCTAGTCATTGTGTAAGTCTTAGGACTGGTATGAAGCTAGGAGAACTCCAAGAGAACAAGACTGAGGTTCTTTGGAGTGGCAGCGAGCCTTATATACTATCCTACTGTGTGTGTACATGTTTGGTGTCTAGAACTGTACAGTACCTATATAAGGATATACCCTTAACCCATGATGCAAGGCTATGCTATAAGGCAATGCCAAATGCTGTACAAGCTATGTTTGCTGTGCGGGCTGTGTGAGACTATGAATGGAGATAAAGGAGGTTATGTGGTATACAGCTATGAGAGACTATGCACTGGGCTGTGTGACATATGGCTATGCAAGGCTATGAGCAGAGATTAAGGAGACTATATGACATGTGGCTATAATCTGGTACAGCCTTCGGGTAAGGTCCATTGGTCTGTGCATAGGTCACGTGACTGGTTCAGGGCAGACTCCTAGAGGACTTGTGGACAAGCTATGATGGGCATAGTTGAGAGATAAGGGCAATTAGGGAAAGTGGCCATAGTGAGTCAAGAAAAATAGGGAAAAATAAGGGAAAATAGGGGAAAAATAGAGGAATCATAACAGAAGTGTCCCTCTGGCACTCAAAAGTCATGGGCACAAGCATCATTCCAGAGAGTTGCATCTGAAGAAGCTCCATCCCATTCAGTCATTAAGTATATGAAGTGAAAGTCAAAATCACAAGCAAAAAGACAGTTCTGAGAGAGGAAGCCTTTATGATTCTGCATGTTAACATGTTCTTCAGGAGTGACAAAGGCACAGATATGGGTTCCATCAACTGCACCAATACAGTTTTGAAATGCAATTACTACCATAATGACTTATTTTGTAATAGTACTTGGTGAATGTTGGAATCGCTCAGCCACAAGATGCAAGCTAAGCCCTATAACACAGGTATACAGGAATATTCCTAGCTATTCCTCAACAGAAATCCGATAACGAGATTTGATAACACCATGATCAACCAGAAAATGAACAAAAGTAATAAAAGGATCATGGCTCACATTAAGATTTGTGTGAATACAATCAGGATGACCATTGAGTAGTTCAATAATCCATTCTTCTCTAGTTAAGATTGAAGTATAGTAAGGAATTTGGGAAGCTTGAGAAAGAAAGATCTGCTGATAAAGATATGCTGCTTGTGTAGCTAGCAGCATGATCAAAAGTACTATGTGATTTCTAGGAGTTTGGTTGATGAGTTGGGCCTCAAGATCCATGCTGGTGAAGTTATTCAAAGGGTTATAGTATTTTGATGATCAGACAAATTATAAGTATGGATGACTTGAATTGTGGCTGTGTGGAAAAATAATCATCACCATGTCGTGGTGAACCCACTTCCTCATTGCCTCCATCCATTTCCACTGCTCTACCTATTCATGCTACTCCTACTCATTCACACCATCTCCTACATTTATGCTATCCGATCCATTTGTGTCATCTCCCTATCCCTGCCATTCTACCTGTTCATGCTGTCCCCACCTATTCCCATCGGCACACTCTATCTGTTCATGTGGCCCTCACCCATTCCTGCCACTCTACCCATTCATGTAGCTCCCATCCATCCCTGCTGCTCTACCCATTCATATGGCTCCATTCCCACTGCTCTACCTGTTCATGCAGCCCCCATCCATTCCTGCTGCTTGCCTATTCCTGGGATCCTGACCAGTTTTCCCCTTCCCTGTTCACCTTTCCCTCCTCCTGTATCCTCATTGTCACCTTGTTGCTCTTGCTTGCCTTTGTGTACAAACACAAATGGAAACACAACAATGTTTTACATACAAGCATGGTGCTTGTTGTTTTGTCATCACCTTACTGCTCTTGCTTGCTCTCATGTGCAAACACAAACAGGAACACAATGTATTCCTATTCATGTTTGCATTCAAGCATGACACTTGTTGTTGTTATTGTGCTCTACCATTCATCATCATGGTCATCCTTCTGGTATGTTTGTCATCTCTACATTTGTATGCAAGCTCTGGCTTGCCCCTCACACTATTACATAGACTATGATTTGTTTTTTTACCTATACCATAGCATAGGAGTGTGAGAAATTGATTAATATTTATCTTGTCATGTGACTTGCTAAGACTACCCATATGACCGGGTGTGACTGTGCTCACATGATGCAAGAGTGCTCACATGACCAGGTGAAATTGTGATCACCTGATTTGTAGATGCTTATGTTACATGGTTGCATAAGTAGGACACATGACTTTGGGTGAGACGTGACTTACATCAAAATCGTCGAACTACTCTAGCCAAGCAAAAACTATACTAGCCAAGGTAAGTGACTTTTGCTAAACAGAATCTTATATTTATATGTGATGATATTTTGAACATTGAGATGACTATCAGAATTGGCATAAGAACTAAATTTGCTAGATATTGTATAATAAAATACTATATTTAGGTTGTGTTATATGTATAGGGAAGAAGGCTAGAAGATCACAAAGTCAAGTAGATATATAATATGTATTTGTGCAATATATATATATCACAGCTATTTGTGTATAAAGTGCATTGGTTGTATGTGTGGAATCATGTGTACATAGAAAAAATAACTATAATAACTATGTATTTGGGCAAGTATTGTTGTGAGATGACACTGTACTTTAGGGCAAACATGAGAAAGAGAAGTTTGAAAGGCGAGATAATGGAAATAAAAGATAAGGTGTGGAACAATGACATCACTAGGTCTGGACCATTGGTCTAGCCCAGGTCATGTGCCAGGTTCTCACAGTCATGTGCCACTAACCATGTGACTTGAAAGTGAAAAGTTTCTAAGTCCAAATGTTGATACTAGTGTCAGTTTTTAAAGTACAAAAGTATTCTGAAGATAGTGAAGAGACAAAGGAGTATAAGTCTCAAGTGGGAATACTCACTTGGTAGGACAATTATGGTTGTTAAGCCAAGAGATCTTGCTTAAGTGGGACTCAAGCAGTAAGAACGAATTGAGGATAACTTGTTAGAGATTTCATGAGGGGAATAAGTCCCCTATTTATACTCCTATCCTACTAGATTAGAAAACAGCTCAAACTCTATCAAAAGATAAGAGTGAATGTTGCTATAGAATAGAGATAAGAAAGATAAGAGATATATTTGCTATTGGTGGGACTTATAGAGGATCTAAAGACTCTAGCAAATAGCATAACTAGCTCTAAACATGAGGCAGGGCAAAGGATTAACATGACCAATATGAATAGTGTAAGTGTCTCATGTAATTGTGAGATCACATAGTTTGGTCTAGAACTTGTAGTTTCAATATTTTCAATATTCTGAAGTTCCAAGGTTTCAAGGTTCTAAACCTTCCAGTACTTCTGGTGTTTCTGAAGATTGTACAATTTCAACATCAGTAGGGTCAATCCCTATCTGGGAGGAGTGATTGTAACATTACCCCCCACTTTTCAAATCTCATAGTCCAATCAAGACATAGGAAAGTCCAAGTATAATAGGCCATAATTGTAGAAGAGGGAAGAGAAATCACTGTGTGAGATTCCATGGATAGAGTGAGGGGTGGATGGGTGAGCAAGGTAAAAATCAGAAATTATATCCTGGATGTGGGATAGATTGGATGCTGGTTCCCAGGTGTGATCTGTTTCATCCCAACCATTCTAGTGTATGAGGTAGTGAAGTTGATAACAATAGAGGTGGAAAGCAGCTACCTATTCAACTCCTTATTCCTCATGATATTTGTCTATAACGGTAATAGCATTTGGGTGGCAGGTGGGCTGTCCGGGGAGGACTGGTTTGTAAGTTTTGATGTGGAAGATGTTAACCGTAGGGTGAATTTGGATGGAGGTAGGAAGTCGAAGTATAACTGCATGAGGCAGAATGGAGGTGATAGAATAGGTGCCAATCCATTTTTGTGTTAGTTTTCATGCAGCGAAAGATAGGTGGAGATTATCTGTGGAAAGCCAAACTTGATCACCAATCTTGTAGACAGGGGCATTAGAGCAATGAAATTGTGAGGCCTTGATTATTCAGTCACATATAGCATAGAGTATCTTTTTCTATTTCTACATAAGCATGACTCATTGTTTTCCCAAATTGTTCACCTGCTGCATATGAAGGACCTTCTATACCCATGTGAGGGGTAATTATGTGGGTGACTACAAAAGAGGATGTTCCAGTGACAGAGGTGAGGTTGGTGTTATGGGAGGACTGTGCCATCTTTAGCCAATTGGCCCACTGATCTTGTTTCTTGAATATGTATATGTGAAAGTATTGTTTGATTTCACAATTGAGATGTTCCATTTGTCCATCAGTTTGCAGATGATAGGCCATTGAGAGCTTTTGGGTGATGCCTAGCAGGTTGCATAGGTCCTTTGTGAATTCGGAGGTAAACTACAGTCTGTGATCTGAAACTATGGTATAAGGGAGTCCATGAATGTACCAGATATTATCTCTAAATAATTCAGCTAAATCTTTTGAAGAGATTTGTTTTTTACAAGGAACCAAGACTATTTTTTTTGAGAAGCAATCAACTATAGTACAGATAGAATCAAAGGTGTTAGAAATGTAAAGGCCAGTAATGAAATCAATAGATATATCTTCTCACAGGTGCTGAGGTACAGGTAGGGTAAAATTTTACCTGCTGGTGGCTTTGACGATCTCTTCATGAGGATGCACACCTGACAATGATCTATATAGTTTTAAATGTTTTTAGAGGCACCAGTTCACCAATATTGTTTTCGGATGGTGTCTATAGTATGGATATATTCAGGATATTCTAAAATAGGGAAATCATGAAAAATGGAGATAAGTTCAGTACAAAACATAGAAGGTATGAAAATATATATATTATTTTTGTAGATTTTTTCATTTGCATAATATTCATATTCATCAATAGAGTCCACATTTGGTTTTTGTGATTTCTTTTGTATTTTATCATAAAGGAAGGAAGAGATGGCAATAGAGTGGATGCTCATAGAGCCAAACCCCCCTTTCTCTCTAGAGGTAGAAGGAAGATTGACTACTTCTTCTATTTTTGGATTTTCTATTTTTTCAATGATTAGTTGCACTATATGATCATGTTTGGAGATAGAAAAATTATCATTCAAGTGATTGAACAGAAGAACATCAATGTTACCACAATAGTTAGCATTAATGATGCCAGCACCAACATTGATCATATGTTTTGCTACCAGGCCACTTCTAGGGGCTATGCAATTATAGGTTTCGATTGGAATGGCAATAGCAATGTCAAAGGAAATTAGTGTTTTTCCATGTGCTAGAATGTCATGGCTTTCGGCCGTGTAGATCTAAGCCAGTGGCTGAGTCCAATCCTCTAATGGGGATCTTAGCATTTTTGGTTAATAGTTTAATAGGTAATGTTATGGATAGAGTTTAAATAAAAAGTGTCTTCAGGAGGACAGTAACATCTTTATTGAGATTTTCTATAGCATTGCCGTGATCTGGTCTCCTTGACAGGGCATCAGTGTGACTGTTGGTACTTCCAGGTTTATAAATAAGCATATAGTTGAATTCCTATAATAGCTCACACTAACAGGCTTATTGTCCTGAAAGGGTTTGGGGTTTTTTCCAGTATTCGAGATTTTTGTGATTGGTCCAGATCTTGAAGTTGGCTGTTCCTATTAAATAGTGACACCACTCTTCTAGAGCATGTATTATGGCTAACAATTCTTTATTATAAATAAGGTAATTCCGTTTGGCAGAATTAAAAGAGTGAGAAAGAAAGGCACAGGGCCTCCATTTGTTATCATCACCTTTAATGGAGAGTACAGCTCCAGTGGCAATGTCACTAGCATTAGTTTTGATGCACATTTCTTAGGTGGAGTTAGGGAAGGCAAGTAAGGGAGCTTGAGTGAATTGCTTTTTTAAAGTATTAAAGGCTTTTTGTTGAGCTTTGCCCTATGATCAGGGGGTGTCCTTTTTTGTTAGGTCATTTAAGGGGCGAGTGATCTGGCCAAAACCTTTGATAAACCTCTTATAATAATTAAATAGTCTGAGGAATGATTGTAGTTGTTTTAATTTAGTGGGAGTGGGCCATTCCAGAATGGCATCAACTTTTTTGTTTTGTATACCTATCCCATTCTTGTCTACTATCATGCCAAGGAAGTTCATCTTATTGGCAAAGAATATACATTTCTCTGGTTTGGCATATAGATTGTTTTCTTGTAGACACCTAAGGACTTCCTTGATGATTTCTTCATGCTCTTCTTTGGTTTTCTTTTTTGTGAAGATCATCATATCATCTAGATAGATAATTAGTACCATATACATGTTATTAAATATATTGTTCATCGTTTGTTAAAACATGAGAGGGGAGTTAGTCATCCCAAAATACATTACCACTGGTTCATAAGCCCCTAGGGCATTACAAATGTGGCTTTCCATTCATCTCCTCTTTTTATTTGTACATTGTTGTATCTCCATCGGAGATCTAGACAGGTAAACATGTTAGCTCCTTTTAACCAGTCAATCAATACCGATATCAGAGGAAGAGGATAGGAATTTTTTATAGTTCCCTCATTTAAATAGTGATAGTCCATTATCAATCTCTTTTCACTGGTTTTCTTGGGTATAAAGAATATAGAAGCAGTTTGGAGGGACTTTGATGAACAGATGTATCCCTTTTTAAGTTTACTATTGAGGAATCCATGGACGTTTTCCATTTCTTGATCGGATAGAGGGATTATTTGTCCCTTTTTTGGTTGAAAGTCATCCTTTAGTTCAATAGCATGATCCCAGGGTTTTCGTTCAGGCATCCTTTCTGATTCATTTTTGCTGTATATGTCTGAAACCGGATGGAGCCTTGAACAAGTACAACCTAACAAATAGGATGTACGCGTGATCTGATTGAGACGATGGTTGACGTAGTGGTGTCGTATACGACGACAAGGACGATAGTTGAATTGCAGGTGGGAATAGAGACGTAGAAGTAGCGAAGCATCCAATAACGAGGATGAGGCGGCAGAGAGAAGATGTAGAAG